>NW_019379529.1:625104-636669 GCF_000648655.2 Copidosoma floridanum | reverse complement strand
ATTTTTTTAATACAAAAACCTAACGTATAAAAATTGTGCTGATGGAAAAAAAAAAAAAAAAAAAATTATCCAGAGTGGCGTAATATTACGTGATTTATGGTACTTTACTCGTTTTTACTGCAATATGATGTATTTTTAAATGTGTTCTAAGTATTTCCAGTATTTTTAAAAATGATTTAACATACCAATGCCAAATAATTGCGTAAAATCACGTTAAAGTCTGGAGGACCGTGCCGCTGGAGGCAAAGTGACTTTATAATACAGGGAAACACGTGCCCAAACGAGATACTTTGGCTCCTCTTATTCAATAATATATATATAGTCGCTATTTCCGAAGAAGATCGGCCGATTGAGAATATGATGATTTTTTTCATCTGTTTTAAATTTTTTATTAATAACTGTACAATGAAAATAGAAAATTTTTTTTCGAATTTTCTGGTATTTTTAAATTTTGAGATGAACTAATTCCTCTTTAATTTTTTTGGCTCTTAGACATAAACATTTTCTTAAAACATTTTTTCCGAATTTAAAAGTGTTTATACACAATATGTTTAATCAATTTTCTTGTAAAAAATAATTTAAAAATCGTTGCGTGTTTGTAAATTTTCTTATATTGCTAAAGGTACAGATGTAAAATATGCCAATTCATTTCCTGAAAATATTGTACATTTCATGAATTTAATTATCTGTTTATGGTAGATGAGTTAAATTGCTTTACTACTTTTCCAAAAGGCATGATAAATGTTGTGTTTTTACTTCAAATTTATTTAAAAAAGTTCAATATATACTTTTTACAATAATTTTGACTACAAAATGACTTTATTATAAATAAATGTAAAAAAACTACTCTATTTGTTTACACTGTAAGGAGTGTAAATCCGTATGGATTATTATAAATATGTGATTCGTGCTCTCTGACAACCAATGAATATGCTCAAATAACTTACATATACCTTATCAAACTTGTAAAACTCTACACAGCTTCCCCAGCTTGTTATTAAAAATTTTATTTCGTAATAGCTTTTTTTTTTATAAATCTTGTTCTCAATTGGCTAGTAAAAATTATCTAATTAATAAAAATCATCTAATTTCTTACAGATTAAAACAAAATTCTCCGTATCATAGGTGTAAGTAAGCCTGAAAAATCCATTTTTATACATCATTACAGCTTTTCTGAAGATCCTCTGTTAGCAACAAAAATTCAAAGTTTCCAGAAAAACATAAAGAAACGTTAAGATTCCGTTGATTACGTATGTTAATTGCAAGTTGCCTGTCGTATCTGGTAGTATCCACGTGAAAGACAGGTGTCTTTGATTGAGGGAAAATCCCACATTAGTTTGTTGCCAAACTCGTATATATCGCAGAAATATAGTTTAAAAATCATCATCAATAATGTGATTCAATGTATCTCAAAAAATAAAATATTTCTATACAAACAAGGAAAAGATTACTGATGAAATATTTTTTTTACTACAATCATATTCTGGATGTGAAATTCAAAGTTACCAAAAAGCTAGAACGAGACAGGATACAACTCACCTCATCACTTCTAATATTACAACATCGCCTAATTTAAAATTAAAATTTAATTTACGCTCAGATCAATCTATCGTAACGAGGTTGCTCTTTTAGTTTTGGACCAGGAAAGAAACTTTTCGGAAAAAAAAATTTCAATCGATTTGCCATCTTATTTAGAAGCCTTGAGTGATGTAAATAAATAACAAATTACTTTTGACAGCTGAGTTTATTTGCATAAATTATGGTCACCTAATTTCGAGACGAAAAAATAGTTTTTTCTATGCTTAAGATTTTTTTCTATTAGATTTGTTAAAATGCATCCATATGGAAGAATATGTATAGGTATTCCAAAGACCTGCAAAATAAGCCGTAATGGTTTTTTAAAATTATTTTGACGGTTTTTTAAATTTGTTTACGCATGAGCCAACAATTAATCGGAAACATCAACAAATGGGCTAAAATTGTAGCTCTTGCAGTATGTCACAACTAGATCCCCGAAAGTAGACGTTGTATGTTAAACCGCTACCATACCTACAATTGCAATTATGTATAGTTTGAAATTGTATTATTAATATTCAAGTGTGATTCCTGCAAGTTTCATACTTGAAGTATTTTGATTTTGTGATAAGCCACCTTAAAAAGGCATTAAAAAAAAAAAAAAAAAAAATTAATTAATTTATCACCCAGAAAGTAGTTCAACAGTGTCCACTAAGGGCTCATTTATTCGTACTTGGGATCCTTTATTCATTAATTTTTGCAGTAGAGGAACTGTAAAATGAGCTGAAAAAAGCGCTTAAAAAATTAGAATTGAAAAATAATTATTAAAAATGGTATATGAGTTGCTGTATAGGTGACCTCAAAATGTAACGTAAAATTTACAGAACGTTATAGTTTTGACAACTACTACGATCCATACATGAGCTGAGATATCAATTATTTTTCAATCTCAAGCGATATCATACCTAAGATTGGATTGTGCACCAGTCAAACGAAAGCAAGATTCCAACATCTTGTTCCATAATCACTTTATTTTATGTTTAATAAGGTAACGAGGCTTTGAAAGTTTTGGTCAAATGATACATAAAGTAAGGTAACAATGCGTTATTTTACGCATACCAACGTTATATTGCGTCATTTTACGTGTACTAACTTAAAGGACCTCGCACCATTGTTGATGTTGGATTCGTTGCATGAAAACGGGTATTATGTCGAAGTACGAAGTAAAAAACACAATGTCATGTAATGTTAAGCTAAAATAATTAATGTTATTCATATCTACGGTACCTCATTTAAGATTTTGTGAACAGTTGTATGGATTTATTTTCGCACAATAAAAATGTAAAATCATGTTTGGAAAAAAAAAATCGTGATTTTTATAATTTCAGGTAGAAATAATAATTTTTAATCTTACTCTATACATAACGTTACTTTACAAAAAAAAAAAAAAAAAAAATTATCCAGAGTGGCGTAATATTACGTGATTTATGGTACTTTACTCGTTTTTACTGCAATATGATGTATTTTTAAATGTGTTCTAAGTATTTCCAGTATTTTTAAAAATGATTTAACATACCAATGCCAAATAATTGCGTAAAATCACGTTAAAGTCTGGAGGACCGTGCCGCTGGAGGCAAAGTGACTTTATAATACAGGGAAACACGTGCCCAAACGAGATACTTTGGCTCCTCTTATTCAATAATATATATATAGTCGCTATTTCCGAAGAAGATCGGCCGATTGACAAGACGTACCGTAATTGTATACCTATGCTAAACATGAGTTATTAGTTGTACTCGTATATATATATGTTGGTACCGGCTTAAACTTAATTGTATTAGGTACCCCTCAGGCAATTTAATTAAAAATGTAAAATTATTGAATTTGATGAATGTAGTGGAAGAAAAAAAAAAATCGTGGGTCAGTCCACTCTGATGTAACCATGTGCGGGTATGAAACAATAAAGTAAATTGTCCACCGGCAGGCATTCCCGAGTACACTTGAATTACTCGACACACGTGCAGTGGGGAGAAACATGTGGTTACAAACACGTAGATGAGACATCCTGCAATTATTGCCGAGGAGAATGTATAAATTAATCGTCCGATAAAGAAAATCACCTTCCAACAGCGTTGCAGCAGCGGCTGTTGCTAATCACGCGCTTAATTTGCTGTTATTAAGAAGCAGGTTTTTTTTTGTTCTTCCTTCGCGCGATGTAATTCGAAACAAAAGATTTCACTCGTTGTTCCCGGTAATTCTCAACGGGTTTTTGAAAACTTACGTCAATTGCATAATAGCCCGCAGAGAACATTTATCCATTGAAACCAACACAATATCTCGCACGGGAAAAAATTTTTTTTTTAATTCCTTGTACCATCAGCAACCTATGCTCGACGGAATGAATTAACTCGCGCGTCAATCGAAATCACCACGTCATTGACAAATCACCGGCGTTAGTGCGCCTGCACGCCCGAACGTAATTTATTCAAAAAAAATTCCCGTGGGTCCCCCCCCTCTCTCCCACCCGTGCGAGGGTCCGACAACAAACATCTTGGTGAAATGTCCTTGACAAACCCATTGAACTCGTGTTTACAGCTTCCCAAAAGAATCTCTTTCGCAACAACTCTGGTACGCCCATTTTTTTTTTTTTTTCACCTCCAACAACGCACATGGGTATTTTTCTCGTCGTGCGTGTAATGTGAGTGGATATAAGGCAGGTGGGGTATACTTAAACAGATGGAAATGAGTAAATCGGTATACTTAAAATTTTACAGCCGGTGTCGAATCGTTGCTCAAACTGTCGCATGTACACGTCGAGGTCTCCGGAAAAATCACGAGTGAGGAGGTCTCAAAGCGGAGGTACCAATAACCCTTGAGTTTGCAAAGATTAGTACAAATAAATTGTAAATTAAAATAAAATAAAAAGCATCACAAAATGAAATTGAAAAAGGTAAAAGTATGGTGATTTGACTAGAAATCTACGACTCGTGATAATACAGGTTCCTCTTATTCCTCTTATTCTATAGTGTGATATTGAAAATTGCAACCTGCCGTGTACAACTTTTTCAACTACACCAGTCTTATCTAAATAGAGGCTTATTTACGCTTTCGGTTGGTTTCAATTACTGCAATAAATCAACTTTATTCTCAACCGAGTTAAGGCAAAATGTTCATAACCAAGGCAGTTAGCATAAAGTATCTCAAGTTAGAGGCAATACTATCAGGAAATCACATGGTTTTCATTTTTTGGAGATCTAGACGTATACCGGTACGCTACACCTATAGAACGCGATGTCGAACGACACCTTGGCTCGCTCGCGCCACTGACTTTCACAGATTGCTTCACCTGAAGTGGTACCGGTGCAAGGGTACGCCTGTATCCGATTTTTTTTTTTTCTCCTCCTTTTTTTCATTCGACGCCTCAGTTATTCACGCCGCAGCTTAATCATCGAGTACACGCGATGCTTAGCCGGATTACCCCCACCGATTCAACCTATACACGTGTACCCTCGTACAATGTACTCGCGCGGGAACCATCACCGATGACGACGCTAATTGCGTATTCGATATGTACGCGGACCTGCACGTTGGCGCTCGTCACTCGCGTATTCGATTTTCCCGGCCGAGTTACATTCGCGCGCCCCTTTGACGCTTCCGTCTTCCTTCTTTTCTTGCTTCCATCGAGAAAAAAAAAATTCCGTCGCTGTACGGTATTTTTCATCCAAGCATTTTGAACAGTGGAGCGCGTTAACCGCCGAGACTCTCGAGAATAGGCTTGTGAAAGCAATCATTAGCATTTCTTCCTCTACTCCCAAAAAAAGAGCGATTCCCCCCCCCCCCTATGCTTTCTATGTGAAGAAAAAAAAAAAGAAAATTTCGAACAAGTACATATCGCACGGTGCATATTCAGTCAACTTTACAATATAAATATATCTGCTCTCAGAGAGCGGTGTACACTTATGTTATGTGTAGACACACCGTTACATCAACGTTCCGCCAAGAGGTACACTTTTTGTTTCGATTCAACCTCTGGCAATTCCTTTTATCGTCAATTACGGATGCTCGCGCTTCGAGGATTACTTGAAACTATTCCATAGCGCGGAACCTTCAATTTCACCTACCCCCTTCTACTACCAGAAGCCGGTACTTTGCCGGCGCTCGTTTCTAACCTTCCATTCGATTGTCAATTTTTTAAATCATGGGCAATGAGCGTCATTCGTTTTTCCGTTGGATTTTCTTTTTTTCTTCTCCAAAACTCAAGACTTAACGTGGTCGTATACGTATAGAATTACAGTCAATCACAAGGAGATCTTACGGGTGTTGCGATCGTTGGTCAAGATAGAATCCAATCGAGCGCGAAAAAGTGACACAATGTTTTTTGTAACATTATAACTCCATTTGTGTCCGGTAATGAAATACTACTAGAGAAATTTTAATTAATCGGATCTTTTAATCTTTTTTGTGCAGCTCGATCTTGAAGGATTTAATACGCAAACGAAAGTGCTCTCAAAGCCATGACTCGCACGTGCGCGGTCACTGAGATCTTTTTTTTTTTCTTTTTTTCAATTTCGCAAGATGTGAACCGATGAATAGTACTATTAGCGAGTCATTGTTGGCCAACCGAATTTCATTTTTTTTCTTTTTTGTAGAAATTGCTTCACCCGATCTTACAATCACTTCGATTTAAAACCAGTTTTTATCAAGGCTCGCGCGTTGTAAAAAATTTATAGTTGTTACGTCCGATAAAAATAAGATAATTTTACTTTTATCTTCCAATGATTACCCATAAAAATAAAAAAACGTCACCCAGTCAATTGGACGTATTGTATGATTAAACGCTCCAAGTACATCCACGAGTGCCACGCATAGTCAAAAAAACTATACTGGACACCCACTTCATGACAATTCAAGAAATGTTGCACGTATTCATAATTCACGAAAATCCTAATGTTCCTCAATGGGTAAAATTTCAACCCAAAAGGTCAAATTTTACTGCTATCGATCCACAAGTGACAAAAAAACGTCCTCACCTGTACTGCCAGCTGCAAACTATCGGCTTGTCAAACAGCCCCCGGGCAAACTCCGTGACAGCTAAAGCCAAACGAGCCACTCATAAAACCGATTCAGCGCAGGGCCTACTCTCGCGTCGATCAAAACTTCCCCAAAGAACAAACAAAAAAAAAAAAAAAAACGAGATGTCAATACAAAGACAGCCCGTGCGACGGCTACAGACTATCGAAATAGCGCGTGTTTCGGTCAGTCCGGTCGGCAGCTGACTGTGCGGCCTCCGCCTAACGCCGGTCACTTTATGCTCCACTCGGGCGGCACACGTGTCGGCCGATGGGATCGTCCCATCGGCGATCGTGCCTTCGTACACGCTTGTGCGCGTGTCTTGTTTTTCGAGTGGACCCGGAGAGACGGGCCGTGTACCGCGCGACTCCGCAACGCCGATCTATTGCCGGTGTCATTCGCAACGAGGAAGCGCCGGTGAGGAATCGATTTTTTTCCCGTGATTTTGTGGGAAAAAAACAATGGGAAAAAATAAAGTAGTATCCCACCTCCTGCTCTGGGTTTATGGTTTCTCAAGATGCGACAATAAAGGTGCTCGGGGCACAAAAAACTTTGTCAAGAGCAACGCGCTTTTCGATTTATTGGTTTATGGTCGCGGTCTAAGAATTTGGGGGCTGGAGGAAACTTTTGGATGCAGTGCGAATTGCGTTTTTCAGGTGTTTTAGGGATTTCGCGTGAAGACGCCAACTTTGGGAAAAGCATAGTGTGTTTTTTGCACCACGCGTGGGTAGTTGTAATGTAACAGCGCAACAATGGTTTTTTAAAATAATAAACGGGATGGTTACAATAATTTGTGTTTCCAAATTGGGTTGATCTTGTGACTTTTGATGTTCATTCACAAAGAAATAAAAACAAGCTGCTTACGATATTGCAGATAGGATTTTTTTCTTACTTATTTTGACGGCTTTTAAATTGAATGACTTTCAGATACATAATTGATACTTCTTTGCAAAGCAAATAAAAATGAAAGACATTTTACTCTCATGTCTTTGTTTAAAATCTATAAGCAAATCGATCTGCAAAATATATTAATCAAACGACTGTTTTGTAAAATTGTTTTAGTCTGCTGCTATTTTGATAATGTCGTTTCGACCATTGTCAGATATGTTACCACGAAATTCCCATCATCTCTATAAGTTACGTATCTCTAAACGTGCCAAACGTATGGTTTTTTCCTTAAATCATTTTTTTTCTTTGCGATGGTATTGTTCAAACTATAAATTTAATATACTTACAATAATTATGATAAATAGTGTCCCAGCTTATAGTCAGAAGGGACCAAGTTTTTTAGTAAAACATTATTTTATGACAAAATGGTAATCATCAGGTCCGAAGGACTCTTTGTGCTTCCCTTGGCCGCAGTAACGTGCGTGAGGGCGTAGTTAACGTCTTAGGGTAAAAAAACGCCCAAAGTAGGAAAAAGTAAATTTTTATAAGAAAAAGTGAGTTTTTCTTATTCTACGTTGTGTCCGACAATTTCAAATCAAAAAGTAAAATGTTTAAAAAAAAACAATTTCTTGGTTATTTTAGAACGATATTTGCCATTTATAGTATTAGAACAACACTATCAATAAAAATAATCTACACAATAAAGTTGCATTTTTACGAGTTGTACAATTTTTGTATATTCAACACTTTATCCGCAACTGTTGAATAAAAAAAGATAGGTGTCATAAAAATATCTTTTTTTTTGGTCTTTTTGAAACGATTTTTGCAGTCTAAAGTATTTTTGTGTTCAAAATTTTTTTCATAATTGTCAAATAAAAAGTTTGATGTTATACAATGATGTTTTTGCCATTTTTAAATGATTTTTGCTGTTTTCAGCATTAGGACTACACTTGAGAAAAAAGTGAGTGCCGAAAAAAAATTGCATTTTAGTACTTTTTTGTTGTTTCGTATGTCTATTGCATGTTATAGTAACACACATGGTATAAAAAAGTTGTATTTTATTAAGATCTATAATTTTATGTTTGTGGTAACTCTCTAATTTTGTAACTATTTCATAATAAACCATTTTATAATTCTTCAAGATACTTTTTAACGTAGGTGTTTTTCTCGTGATCTAGGTATTGTTTTACTGTTGAATATATATATATATATATTAATAATAAAAATTTGCTTTTACTACAATTTAAAAATAGTAAATAATTTATTTTTCACAAATGGTTTTTGAAATCGGGTGTGTAACAAACTGTTGGTTTGTTTATTACACCACATATGTACCTATACGATAAAAAATTATTCTCTACTTTTTACTTCATTATTAAAAGCTTACGTTTTGATAACTTATTCGTATAGTTTCAACTTAATTTCATATTTTCCTTTACCCACACACCAAATCACTTTTTTTTACGAGCACCCTTTACCACCCCTGTATTGATTAATGTTGACTTAAATACCATACGTTGCCCTTCAACCTATTGCCTAGTAATTTAACCCAACATCTTTTTCAAATAGACCCGTATATTATATCTTACCTAAGCCCTTCCTTTAAGTCTACCCCGGTTTCCACGAGAGCAGAACCTACACCAGGACCTGCCACATGGCTAGAGGGGTAGGTTCCAGACAAAGGTGAAATTAACTCTCCAAAAATTTCCAATTAGTGATGAAATTAAAACTTATGCTCTACTTGAGCAGCCGAACCTCAGACTTGTGCCTTCGCAAACCAAGTTACAACTACTTCAATAACTTTTTGTCAATAATTTTTATCCATTATATTTAATTAAAAAGTCCCCAATGCATGTTAATTATAAACAAACAGTTCGTTGTTTGCGAAATCGAGTAGATACAGACAAGTAATGTAAGACGAGCCATCGACATCAATGTGACATGATCTTCTATAATATGTATTTAAAATGTATAACACTTTCACACTACATTGTACTGTCATCGATGACAATTTTTTCTGTTAGAAAAACAAAATTGTTCGAGAATTCAGAAGAAAATTAAAATAGATCAGAGGGTTCGATTCACATTAATACAGACAAAAAATATAAGGTAAATTAAAAAATACAAAAAACTTGACGCTTTGAAAAATATTATTTTTATTTTTTGCATCAGATTCTTGGACTTCCACCAATGACTTTCATCATGGTTGTTTTGATGCATGTAAAAGTTTACTAAATTTGTCTGATTTTACTGGTTTAAAAAAATTTTAAACAGGATAAATTGATACTTTATTGAAAAGTAAATAGAATTTTTTAATTTATAAAAAGTTGAGTTTAAACAGTTTTAAAATATTGTTAAGTGAAAAATAATTGTTTAAAGAAAATCGCAAAAAAAGTTTTTTTATTTTGATTTCCCGTCACTTAAAATTTCGTACGAAATTTTAATAATACAAGGAATAAAAAAAAAAATTAAATTTAGTATAAAACTATGTATTTAGTCGTAAAATTTGTTAGTATGAAGGTTTTCATCACGCACGTTTTAAATTTTGTTAAATTTCAATTTTTTTCGTTTAGCCAATCGAATTTATTTTTAAATAAATTCTAGTTCGGTAACGTCCAAACCAAGCGTAGTTAAACATTTGCAAAAGTAACTATACTTGTTAGAACCATTACTTATTACTTTTGAAACACCTACCTCCAGTAGTTCGTACATGTCGTTGCATTACTGAAGAAAGGGACATTGGAAAAGTCCGTGGTAGATTGAGGAAGTCTTCAATAATAAATACGTTTCTAAAATACCGTTAGGCTTGAAAATCACCGCCAATTATTGTAGAGCACATCGGTGTATATTGAACCTTACCTAAAATTTTTTAAACAATTTTTTTCTAATCAAATTTTAATTATTACAATTCACTGAGAAGAATTTAAAAATCACTATAAACATAGAAATAAAACAAATTATATCAACAAGTACAATAATTAGATAAATAGTTTTCTCAATAACAATTAAAATGAAGTATGAGCTCTGATATATAAACCGTGGATACTTTTCTATTAAGATCTTGAAAAGTGTTGATACATGTTTGTACATATTTGTTTTATTTTTTGTATGAATCACTTATTGTATCAGAAAATTTACTTTTCTCTTTTGATAGAATAAATTATATAAATAATTCGTCAGACAGCTAGCTTATCGTGTATGTTGTAATATATTTATACTATTTGTGTTATTTAAATATGATTAAATTATGTATCCAAAAATTTTTTATGCCAGATGCCAATACATTATGTTTATTAATTTTTAATGAGGAAACTATATTAATCTTAGTATTGCACTGGTTGACAAATTTTTTTTCAGTTACTTATTCAAAGTATTTTATCTTATTTTCACTCAACGTAATAAAATTTTGGTAAATTGACTCTGTTGGCGGTTGCTGTTTCTAATATGATGTATTGAGAAATAAAATTTCCATTTTCTTAATAAATGACATACAATATCTGGTACAATAAAATATTAAAATCTGAGACTTTGCATGGATATTATCTGCAAGATTGTTTGGGATATAACTTTCTCGTTGCAAGTTTTCTGTTAGTGAACGTTACATTGCTGTTTTATAATCACAAAGATGAATGACCGAATGTTATTCCTTATACCAAGCGACGAATTCCATTTCACTCAAATATAAATTGTACTATGGAATCACGAACCATTTTTTTGTATATATCTATGGCTGAGTTGTTTTTAAAAACTGTCAGTCATTTTAAAATAGAAAATGAAATACAAAGCATCATGGTCGGCGATACATGCCTGTAAATACTATGTTTACGCAATCTTGCTCTACTGCTTGGACAACAAAAAGTTGATTAACATTTTCATTGTTTGCCACCCATTCTTACATTTTAAAAATAGGAAAATTGTATTTAATTGAATCAGCTGTCAAGGTAACAGTAATCATTTGGTAACAAACATATTTTACCTAATGATGATAGTGACATAAAATGGAAAAAATTTTTATAGGCGAATATTGATGTACTTGAAATTGAATTCATTGAAAACCATCAGAAAAACAGTTGATTTTTTTTTTTTTTTTTT
>NW_019379529.1:612567-623596 GCF_000648655.2 Copidosoma floridanum | reverse complement strand
ATTTTATTGAAATAAACTTTACAAAGCCCGATTATAGTCAGTCAACATATGAGGGGTAATATTGACAAAATGAGGAATTTCCACAAGTAAAATATTGGTAAATACATAGGTAAAAATTTTATTTTTTATAAGTTTTTATCTTGTAAAATATTTTTGAAGATAATTAAAACATTTGTTGGTTTTTTATAATCATATACAAAATCGTTATACTTATATTATAACTATCGTTATAATTATATTAATAAAACTCAAGTAGAATCTTTCAATACCTAATAAATACTGAAAAAACTATTTTCAAGCATTACAAATTCATTGTTTCATTATATTCCCTTTAATTGTTATTGGAATGCAGTGTTAAACTTGAAAAAAATATACACAACACTTTTTTTATTTACAGGAGATTCAAGATGAAATATGTTAATGGAACGATCATGCCTGTTTGAGTCCAGTTCATGCCAAGAGATGTTTTGAAGCTCCACCAAATGACCGATAAAACTAATACTTGCAACAACAAATGCAGGACAAGCAATCTAAAAAGAAAAGTCAAATGGTAATCATTTCGGGTCATTGTTTTTCTTGCATTTAAATACATTCAGAAAATTCAAAAAAGAAAAATAATTCGGAATTTAAAAAGAAAATGATTGTATAGCACACAAAATAAACTAGTAAGATAACGCTTACATTTTGTCCTTTTTCAAGGCTTTGTTTAGGTTTCTCAATGGTTCTTTATTTAAATATACTCGTACTCCTTTGGTTAGATCAACGAAATACGTCTCCCAATTGATTTGTTTGATGTCTAAAGTAAATCTTTCTTTGTCCACCTCAGAAAGTGATGAATATAATTCCAGAGTCTTTGGATTATAGAACTTCCACTCAGTAAAAATGAACTTTTCTAGTTTATCTAATGACTTATTTATGTTTGTGTGAAGCCGTACTAGTCTGGAAAAAGATTAATAAAAATGTAATAAATCTGAAAAAGAAATTCCTGAGTGCATCGCATCAACAAGGTCTCACATAGGTCTTCCACCTGCAATACGAGTAACTGTATCTAGAATGTAAGCTGGTATCATGTGCACAAAAAATGCAGATATCTTGAACCAGAAAATTGATGGCACAAACTTTAGATGGGGATACCACACAGCACTGTTCAATGGGTATTTGTGAAGGTAAGAGTTCATTTTGTGTGTAACATCAGCCCATCTAAATGGTGTACACGTACTCGAAGTTAGATGATAAATTTTAGTCGAATCTAGTCTAAAAAAAATGTGCCCAGTTAACGGAATTATTCTACAAAATACTCCACTAAATTTACTACAATATTCTTTTAATTGATAAATTAGTTTTGTCACTCATATTATTCCATGTATATTATTTGGTATTTTAATTTAATTAAAGCAAGTGATAATAACACAAAAAGACTTACCTATCTCTATCAATGGCATATGCAGCTACGATGAGGCTGTTCACTACGATATCAACCGGGATATAATCGTAGATAAGATCCTTGGCAACAGGCAAACGTCGAACCACACCTTTACTGGCTCCCATCAAAAATCCTTGAGGTCCATTTTTGGAGATGGTCCATCCAGGAATTGGCTCTTTCCATGCACCCACAACTGAAAAACGAGGTTACTATAGTAATTGCAAGTAACTGTATTTGATACCTCCATTAACTACGTGTCATTATTATTATTACTTAAAAAATTGATGCTAGAACAAAAAATCATCGTGGATATATGTAATATTCTAGCCAAATGATTAGGAAAAAGCTTACTCATTGATGGTCGAACAATTGCTGATGGTAGATTTGAATCCGCCACTTCATGCTCTGCAAATTGTTTAGTGAAAGTATAAGAGTTAGGATGATCTTTGATGATACTTGATGTGGCTGCATCAAGTTCATTGTCATCTAGCTCTGCAACTTTTTTTAAAAGCTCTTTAACATCCATGGGAGCAGGATAGATGCGCTCATGAGCCTCGGAAAGATTGGAGTTCACGTAAGCACTCGAGACGTGAATGAGTGCCTGAAAAGGATAATGAATAATACAATTAAAAAACAAAAAAAGAACTTTAGCATGAGAAATGAAATTTACGATCACACATTTTTAAGTCATTCATCTTGCGTTTTGTAACACTAGACATTCATTATAGACAGCTACGCAAGCATTGATTACGACTCACATATAGTACAGCACTAGCCAAGAGCTCTATTATTGTAATAATAGTCAAAACACCATAAATGGAAAGGAAGACAATACAGTAACTCACTCACCTTGAGATTCTTAATTTCCTTGCTCAACTCTACAACATTCCTAGTACCAAGCAGGTTGATTTTGACGTTACTCCTGAGGTCTGCTTCAAAATCTAATGTTGCCGCCGAATGATAAACAATATGAACTTTTTCTATTATCGTCTGCCTATCTGCGGAGGACAACCCCAACTTGTCCTCTCCGATATCTCCACCAACTGCAACTAGTTTTTTGAAAAGCCCAGTGTTGCCATCTTCTTTGATCTTATCGAATACCTGATATTATTGAATTTCCATGATAATAATAATATTGACAAAGAATAATGATCGACAAACAAATGGATTGTAAAATTAAAAAAATGTTAAAGTGCTCAAATCAAAATATCTACAACAGTACTTGCTCAAAATAAAAAAATGAAAGTATTAAGTAACCATGGAGAAAGTAGCCTCAGTCAACAGCTTGAAATCACAGCACCCGCTTTACTTGCTAATAGCTTCTTGTAAGCATGATTTTAGATTCATAAATATCAAGCTAAATTTTAAATGCAGAGTTCAATGTATTAAGATACAGATGAAAGTAAACAATTTGTATTTATGAAACTGCTGGTAAAAAATTCAAATTTCAAAAATTGCATATTTTATTTATCAACTGTTCTGTAAAATAATGCAGCAATTGATAAATTTCACTGAAATCCATTAAATTTACACATTTAAAATACTAAACTTAAAAAAAAAAATACTCCTTAGCATAAGAACAAACTACCCAAAACTTCTGATCAAAAAACTGCTCTCACAAAAAACATTTAACGTCAATTATACTTAAGAACTGGTAAAAAAAAAAAAAGTTCAAAACAAACAAGTATAGAACGTAAGTAAACACAATAGCTCAGAGAGGTGTGAAAAAAAATGAAGGTTGTGTATGATTGGCAGCAAATAAAAATTGTACACACGTGTGACCCGTAAGCTGATGACGACACATAAAAAAGCATAACGAGAAGAGAAAAAGAAAAAAGTGATCACGTGCACTAGCAAAGCCTAATTGAGTATGGGTACTTACGCAGGTAAAACTATAAAAAAAAACTTACCGAATTCTTGGTGATCTCCTCGAGCCTGTCCTCAGCACTCTTGCCTTTTTTGGGCCTGATCAGCAGGTAGATGTTCTCGAGGTCGGGACAACAGCGCAGCAGCTTCTCGACAAGGCTGACGCCCAGGAAGCCGGTGCCACCTGTCACGAATACCCTCTTGTCGCGGAAGAAATCTGCCACCTGCGACGATGCCATGTTTGCCTACACACGACCTCCTCGACTTTTAAAATTCACTTCTGGTTTGTACACTGAGTATTCGACTGAGAATGATAATTGTATACACCTGTAATGTGCTCTAATCAACAGTTCTTACAGCGAACGAGAGAGAAAAAAAAAGGAAAAAAAAAAAAAAAAAGAATAACGGAAGGTTGAATACGCGGCACTTGCGGGGATAGAGATGTAAACAACGCAAATGTGAGGAATATGTTATACGCCGGTTGCTAGCAGAAGCCGACTGATGCTGCAGAGAAATACACAAGAGCAGACGAGACTGCAATACGCCGATGGAGTGAGTGAGGGGAAGAGTGGGGTGAACCGGACTCGTAACTTCAAAACGCGCTCCGCGCCGCAATCTAAATA
The DNA here is from genome assembly GCF_000648655.2 of Copidosoma floridanum. The sequence continues at coordinate 619,684 of NW_019379529.1, read as the reverse complement.
ACTGACTTATTGTTGTTCCTCTAATCAAATATATGTATTTACACTCATGACTCACTATTATTATTTAATAAAAGCATATTATTCCACACTAACAAAAGAAAACACAAGTCTGCTTAGATGTTTTTTCCGCTTACTTTTTGGCCTTTGCATACGTATGTACATGTAATTATGTGTACATATATATGCACATGTAACTAAATCTTTTGTTGCTGCTTGCTGTGCAAATTTTTTTTTTTTTTTTTTGTTAAATAATAATGTATCACGTAAATGAATGAGTGATGGTTTTAAAAACTTTTTTGTAGTAAATACGTATTCAACGTAGTGTGTTATATACACATGCGTCATTTCACAAAAACTGCGATATTTTTACGCCCTAGTTGAGAGTTTTTTTAATTAAATGTTTAAAATTTTTAAATTGTTTTTTCCAAGTTACATAATGTCGAAACTCTACGATCATTTATTAAAAATCTATGTTTATTTGAATGCGTTGTTTTTTTTAAATCTTACAAGAATTTTACAAGTCTATCATTACCGTAACATTACTTTTTTTGCCATTGCGAACGTTTTTCAAAACTTTGGAGCAACATTTTTTTAGCAGCTTTTTTGTATATTAATCAATATTGATATTTCACTTATTTATTTTTTTCCTACATAACTGTGTATACAATTTCATCATTTGTTTTCAAAATATTTTTCAAGCAAAGTTTTACATTATTTTTATCTTTTTTCTATCATTGGATAAATTATTTGATTTTCATTGCATTGCATCTTATATTTTAAAAAAATTTTTCATTCGTGATTCAGATAATCTTTTGAGTTAAGCTACATTGAATGGCACGTAATACTACCCCATTTAAGATAAAGCGTTTCTAAGTCCTCTTTTAGATAGATTAATACATATATTATATCATACGATATACTCATTTGCTTGATTAGAACATGAAAACTTAAATGTGCAATGGCTTGAAGAAAGACTCAGTGAAAAAAAAAAAAATAATAATAAAAAAATCCATGACTTAAAATAGAAAATAGTTTGGCATTGTATACTTTGTGCAAGGCCTTGTAAATACATCTCATTTTCATGTGCAATGCTACAAGTCACGCATCCATTGGACAGGCAGCTTTTGGATGTATACAATATGGAAATTTTTCGTTACATGCTAGGTATGAGAATATGAAAACACAGTCTGCAAAACTACTCTAATGCATGTATAATTACCAAAAAATGGCTTTTGCAGAAAAATAAAGAATGCAGCACACTGTTATTTTCTTTCTTTGAGGTCAAGCAATTGTAGTTTGGTAATGATCCTTATTTCTTTAAATATATATTTATAAATTTCTAAGTTATTAAATTTGCAACAAACAATTTTTTTGAAAAAAAAACTTTTATATTGTTTTATGGAAGGGATTCTATTTTTTCGTTGTTTTTAATACGTTTTAATTAGAATCGACTTGTATTTCGGTTAAAATAATTTATAAATTAATTCATTATTTTCGTTGAAAATGCTGTTACTTTTTAAATTTTGTAGGAACATTAAGACCAAACAAAATTTTCTTAATATTGTGTAGTAAAAAAGGAAGTTGGTAAAATAAGCATGGATTCCTAATTATTGAATACAGGATTTACCGATGAAAATCGTCATTTTCCCGAATGAACGTAAAATCTGGATGTCTTCTTCATGATGGCAAAAATTATTATATGTATTGAATGGTCAAATAAAAAAATGGGAAAAGTCAACAAAAATATCAAGGTAATGATGAAACTGACGATAAATATGTGAAGATTCAATACAATTATATGCCAGCAAACGCTGTAGTTGTGTGGACAAACAGCTTACTTGATTAAATAAAGAGTTGGCGTCGAAAAGTAAAAAAAAAAAGTAGCACGAGCTATTCATACTTCCTTACTTTTATGATGCTGCATACTCTTTCTGCGAAACGCACATAATGATAATAATAATAATAATAATAATAATAATAATGAAATTATTAATAATAATAAAAGTACTTCTTTTGAAGATACGAATATATTTAGCGTGTTCTGTACATTTTTCGAAAACAGAAACTTGCCATTACTTTCTGCACTGGTTCCATCAAGCCTACACAATTTTTTTAACTTACTCTACAAGGTCATTCTAATTTTGTTCTATTTTCACCTTTATTTATAGTATCATAATATACATTCTTCCTGATGCAATTTTTTTTACATTTTGTTACTTTAGTATTTATTACAAAATTTATACTTTTAATTTACTACTGACGCCCAGGAAGCCGGTGCCACCTGTCACGAATACCCTCTTGTCGCGGAAGAAATCTGCCACCTGCGACGATGCCATGTTTGCCTACACACGACCTCCTCGACTTTTAAAATTCACTTCTGGTTTGTACACTGAGTATTCGACTGAGAATGATAATTGTATACACCTGTAATGTGCTCTAATCAACAGTTCTTACAGCGAACGAGAGAGAAAAAAAAAGGAAAAAAAAAAAAANTTTGAATATTAAAACTATGAAGATAATTCACAAGAAATAAAAATAACCATAGTAAAAAATGGATATTTAAAAACTAAAAAATTGAATCATTAAGCTTTTTTGAATAATTTTTTTCTAGAGCTTTTAGGGTTAAAATTATTTTACATCGTTCAACAAAAAAAATTGTAATACAAACTTTTTTCAAAATCTACAACATTTATCGACTGCCACCCCAGATATCGTTTTAAACATCTATACTATAAAAACTAATTAATTTTTCAAAGTTCTGCAGTATACTGGCTGCAAAAGTGGTCCTGTAATTTTTCGTCTTCGAAATATCATGTTGTGGTAAAAAAAAAACAAACGTATTAACCAAACCTATTGATCCAGACGCCATTGTTGCAAGTTCAACGACGTTATTGATTATTTTATTTAAATTATTAGAAAGTACTTGGAATATGTTTGGACTGAGATTGAAATAATGGAACAGTATAATAATTTATAAAAAATAGTAATTACACCGATGGCGCAAATCTACCAGGGCTAAAAAAATGCCCACGATATAATATGTGTATAGCTGGGCCCGAGGATCCTTTATTATCGTTATCCTAATCGGATGTGCAATTGATGAGAACACACTCGTTTTTCTACCGTGGGCGTAGCAAACGATCAAAAACGCCCAAAGTAGGAAATATAATTATGAAAACGGACGAAAGAAAAAACAGAACCTACAAGGTATACCATTTTAATCATTTAAGTTATGGCATAGCCAAATCCACATGTATCGTATTTTTGTTTGCACTGCATTCGCATCACGAAAAAACTCGATAGTAATGAACATTGAGATTCAAAATAATCCTACACCCTTTGCAGCATTCATACTAAAAAAACCCATAATTTATAACTATATACTTTTTGTAAATGAAAGCGAGCTTAGCCAGGTACACGCTAGTTATTTTTCAATTTCTTTTTCTTCAATATTTCATAAAAGCTCAAAGTAAAATTTTATTCGTTTTAATCCTTTTGAATTTTTTGTCTCCCAACTCGTTTATCTTTCACGGGTGGCAGACAGTGATAATTATGCCGGCAAATTCGAATAGAACAAAAAATTAACAAAAAAATAACCAAACTATTGACCAGTCAAAAATTGTTTTTGCAGACCAATTACAAGTTCTCAAACAAATCTAAAACTCGGCCAAAAAGGAGTACAGATAAGAAAAGAATAATATCCTCTGGCTTGATTACTTGTCGTTGCATACACTTATACATCAAGAGCAGCTTAAGTAAGACGTCAGGTGAAACTCTCGGCGTTGAGCGCACACCTTTTTTCTCTGCGGAGACAAAAATTTTACGCAACTGAGAGAAAGAGAAGGAAAACGACTGTTGATTCTAAACTGGCAGCTGCGGCTAGCGTAATTTGCTGGCTCGCCAGCACCGTTGGGAGATAACTATACAACCACGAGAGTATACATGGAAAGCCATCGTCACTGAACTTTTATGTACGTATGCAGAGAGCCGCTGAGAACTACACTAAGTGCCGATGACTTTTTTTTTTTTTTTTTTTTTTTTTGTCAAATTTGAAGCTTTTACTTGGGACAATCTCAGCATTATTTCGTAATAAATTTTAGACACTTTTCCACCCGGATAAAATGCGTTTCTATATAAGAATAGTGCGTATTATGTTATTTTCTATTGTTATCGATCCTGCGAGAGCCCTCAATTCGTAAAAAGTGCTTCATGTTATTTTTGGAGACATTTATTTAAATGAATAATGTGTAGAGAATTTCGGGTTGCTACACTAGTCAACGATATTACATTGGAAATAGCGACTAAAGTGGAGTTTCGAGTGAACAAGACTTTATGTAAACTGCAGAGAGAAAGTTACTTAAAATGCACAGGAGTGTTTTGGTGTATTTTTATACAAACTACAAAAATACCGATCTTTCTTAACAGAAAGTTTTATGAAGGAAATTTTGTTGAACCAACGGTTTTTTAAATTCTTTTCAACACTTTAAGTCAGTTAAAACATTTTTTTCAATAGTGAAAAAAAATTGATAATCTCTTTCACAAAATAAAAATTTGATTTCACTGCTGCAGGCCTATACATCAGATGACTAACTAAAGAAAAGAAAGCAGTATACCAACAATTTTTTCAAATCGGTTTTATTTCAACAATTTAATTTAAAACTGAATCATTTGAAAATTAAAAAAAAATAATCATCATCTTCTCAGATTATAATAGCAATTAAGGACGAGACATTTTTCTAAATCGTTAGGTGATACATTTTAAAATACAATTTTAAAAATGCTTCGGTATTTTAATTAGCAGTAAATTCACTCATATTGTGTAAGACTATACATTTTCAAAATTATTTTAAGATGATACGTTTTTAAAATAAATTTTCGAGACTATAAGTTCTCCCATTCAGCCATCGATATGATCTCTATACATAATTTTGTGATTTTTCTTAAATCGTGTAACTCTCGAACGTCTTTCCAAATAACCAAACTCATCCACAGTCCCCAGGCATCATATACGTTGTCGGAAGATCTGTGTGTACATAATATATATGTACATATATTAGCAGGTCAGCACAAAATTAGCTGACAAATATATACCTACATATGTAAGTATACGTGTAAAAGACCGTATAGTCGTAAAATTACAAGGTCGCTTGTCTTGAATTTTCACTGTAGGTTGACTCAGATGCATTGTAACAATATACAATGCAGACTGCTTGAATCAAAAAAGTAATTTGAACTGTTTAATTTCATGTTGATTTCCAAGCTATGACGTAGGATAAATGCTATACACTCATTCATTTATTCAGATAAGTCTGACTTATTTGTAAAATGTGGTCCAATGTAAATCACGTATGAAATTTAATCGTAGTGGTATGACGTGTATGTATGACACGTAGGTCTCATAAACCGCTGAAAAATAAATTTTCAAATTTTTCGCGTTACAGTAATGATATGATGACCCATTTTCCCATCTTACATCCACGCAATAAATTTTTTTCAACTTCATCTCAATATCACTGTTTAAAAAAAGTGTTCTCAGTTTTTGCGAAATGGTCCACGTACAGGTATATTGAATGGCTAGAATGTCACACACGCAACCGATTTTTTAAATTCCGTGATGACACCAGTGCAATCTATGTATACACATGTAAATGATCAAAACTTCACACCTGAGAGAGCAGCTACCTGTGTGTGCAAAAATAATGTACTTCTCACTAATGAATACTTAATTTTTTTTATTTGATTATTCGTATCGTCGCTTTTTCGCAGTAAAATTTACGTAGCTAAATATATTTTTCTATACTTCACATATCGAATTGGAAGCGTGTTGTTCGATTTCTTGGCAGTGGCAGTCTATACTATAGTGCTGCCAATGTAATGCAGTTCTGCATATTCTCGTTTTTTGTCGTAAACAGCAGAAGAATAAAAAAAAACGGGTGTGAGAGAAGCGTTTTAACCTGTCATAGTGAGAGAACATAAAGAAGATATTTTTTTTTACAGGAATGAAGATCCGAATTTGAAAGACAGTCCCAGCAGTTGTTGAGTCATGTCCGAAGTCGAAGCACTTACTATAATAAAGTTTGGGGCACAAGGTTTACCTTGAATATAGTACACAATTTAAAAAATAACGGAGCTGTATGATATGTACATCAGAATGTAATAACACTCTAAAGTTTGCAGTCCCGTGCATTCAATAAAATTGAGTGCAAAGATTTTATAAGTCGCACTTTTGAATTAAATTTGTTATTCAATATAATATAGCTGTAATGCGATTATTCAAACTTTGAATGACTATTAAAATAGTATCATCGAAAACAAACCACAAGTTAATGTGACTTGTATATATACTCATTATTCATTTTTGAGAATCCTATTCTTGATTTGCTACCCTGCTATAAAACAAGGATTCACGTCAAATCAAGTAAATTCAATTCGAAACGATTTGAATCGACTTGAATAGTCAAAAGTGGCATTAAAGTTTATCGACTTGACTTGGAATTTGGACCGCAGCAAACCAATCGACTTTAATCTCAGTTCTAAATTCTATTTCAATCAACTTAAATAACGGTACTCAGTTTAAATTAATTATCTTTGATAGCAATTTAGACTTTTCCATTTTTCTGAATTTTTTTTACCAACTAAAATAAAACACATTAGTAGACTTCATTAAGTGAAAGCATAAATGGCAATTCACAAAAACCGATACAATAACTTTTCTAATAAAATATTGAGGAGGGTACAGAAATACAGACACAATAAAAAATATAATACAATATAAAATTGTAATACAATTTTAAAAAACTCAGGCAAAACACAAATTACCTTCGCTGGCAGCAAACAAAAAATTTTTTTTTAATTACTAAAAAAAAATTCCCCAAAATTCATAAGATGATTAAAAAGTTTCTATTGAAGTGGATTAAAACGAATAGTAAACTTAAAAATATCTGTTTAAGTCAATTATATGTAGATATAAAAAATCGCTATAAGGTAGATTAAAATTAATCGTAAAAATTTCTATTTAAGTCGGTTAATTTAATCTAACAAAAAATACTGATTTGATAAAAAAAAAAAAAAAAAAAAAAAAAAAAAAAAAAAAAAAAAAAAAAAAAAAAAAAAAAAA
>NW_019379529.1:447948-602081 GCF_000648655.2 Copidosoma floridanum | reverse complement strand
GGGGGGGGGGGCAAGGGGGGTGTCGCGGAGCTCGAGTGCGTGTCTCTGCTTCGACCTGCAGAGTATAGCCGGAAGGGGTTGCGGAGAGAAAGAATCGTGTGTATGTATGGAGCTTCTTAACCTCGAAAGGGTTGCGTAAAAGAGGGAGCGAAGGACGGTACGTGGGGGGGGGAGGGGCTGAAAATGGGTATACACATGCGAGTATGAGTAGTTACAGTCACATGTGCTTGTATGTGTAACATACAGCTATAGCCTAGGGAAGACGATACTCGTTCCGTACTGTGGGTGCATGATGCTATCGTGAAGCCGGACGGGCGTGCGCGCGAGCTTTTTATTGAATATCGCGGGTAGTACATGTGCCTGTGTCTTGTGCGTGTATATGTGTGTACGCTACGCCGTTGTGCGGGCACGTGCACATATATACAAGTGTACCCTATACATGTATGTTATATATACACCGTGATGATGATCGTTACGTCAATTATATCTGTGTCACATCCGTGATTGTCTAGCAATACTCGGTGGTGTTGCTCGCGCTGACCCCAGCATATTATGTAATCTTCGAGCAAACGATCAGTTTTCCCCCAAGTAAATACTCTTTTCCCTCAAGTCGAGTACAGCTTGCTTTTCACGTTTTTTTTTATTTTTTTTTTTAATAAATATCTACTTGCGTAGTGTATTTCTTTGAAAGGTTTATCAAGTCCTCAAAGGCTTTCATAGCTATACAGTATTATTACATTATGAAGTACATTGGGTTGAGAACTTTTGGGTTAGTTGACCCAAGGCAGTATTAACCCAAAAATTTCGTACCCAAATTTAAAACACTTGTGAATAAGTGTATTTTAAAACGAAATGTATTTGCTCCTCCGACCAAAACTGGCACCTTATGGCCAGCACTGTCGCCTGCTGCTATAGAGCTGGCTGGCGCACACGCCCCGACCGACTATTTACGTACACCTACTACTTGCAGTAAACACGCATCGCCTTCTGATCACTGGTATTAACTTACTACCACCACAACGCTATTAGCGCCGTTGTATAAGCACTGCCTTGCTACTGTACGACAATCACGTATCGCTCGTATACAGAGTCGTACACGCGGAGCACACAATAGCACACCCTGCGCAAGCTCGTCTTACCTCTTCACCCCCCCCCCCTTAGGCCTACCTATACGGTTTGTAATAGCTGTGCAGGTTTTTTGAGCCGAGCGTGCGTTTTCCTTTGCTGCAGCTCTATCGCACTTGGGTACTTGCCCTGTGCCACCACCAGTGCCGCACTATACTTTCGCTGTGTGTGTGCCTGTTTATGATGTAAGACACGACACGCGAGAGTTGTACGTGTTTCCTTTTTTTTTTTACACCCGAGTCTCATTTTTCTCTCCCTCTTTCTCGGATTTTTTGGTGTTGTGACTCCCTTTTTCTTACCTCGCGGTGGTATACCCACGAGTCCCTTTTTTCAAACCAATTTGACTGTCCAAGGAATACATGGAACCACGTGGACGAATCCTGGTCTTGATGTGGCAGGTCTTTGGTGACAAGACACTTTGATGTTTTGATCGATATATAATATTAGAAAACCGAGTTGGACAAGTCATCGTTACTGTTCGACAACCGCGATCCATCAGAACTTTTGACTTTCTTTCGCTCTGTCATCGTATTCAGGAGCGCATGGAACTAAAGTTTGATCAATCAAGTCGTTGGGTCGATTTCAGAGTTTTTTTTTTTTTTTTTTTTTCACACCATCGAAAGTTTTCGAAACACAGTTTTTAAAAAGTGACTGTTTAATCCAAGTGACAATGCTAGCATTTTCTTTTTTTTCAACATAATAGATGATATGACGATACAACTACTTTCTAAGCCGTTTCTAACACTTTTGCTCGAAAAAACTGTATGGCTGAAAATATTTCTGTTTCACAAACATTCATTCCGATATTGAAATTAGTCCCCACAATTTGATAACGCAAGGATAGAAGGAAGACTGACCCACGTAATCTCCTGCAATTAGAATCTCTCAGTTATAACATCAGTTACTTTGCAGTGAAAGTATAAAAAAATTCTGCACTTTCTCCTTTTCCCTTCATTGCGTTTCAACAGAAAACAATCCAATGGCGGGCACACGAAAATCACCGCTCTTAATTATTGGCGTACAAATAAAAACCCACAACCGAATGTCCAAACTAGTGGTGGACTCGAAAAACCCTCCGAACCTGCGAAAGTTACCTCGGTGAGGAAAAAAAAAAAAAAAAAAAAAATACAACCAAGAGCCCCTACGCCAGTCCTCCCTTTCGGCTCCGTTGCGAGAGCTCGTACAGTACAAGGGCGGCGACGCGGGCAGGCCTCCGCGATAATCTCGTTAAGTCATCGATATTCCAAGCTCGGGCTGCCAGCGAGTCTAGCGACGAGCCCGGTTGTACGTAGCTCTGGTTTTATTTTTTTTTATTTTTTTTTTTTTTCCTTCGAAACACTTTTGCACGTATCTGCTCTTCGCAGGGGTGGGTATTCACGCTTCTTTTTCCTATCTCGCCGGAAGAGCACTCCCGGGAGACGCAGAGACCCTCGAAAAAGATTGGTGCGTGTTTTTTCAGGGGTACGAAGAAACGGCGCAGGCACGGGTACACCAACGTGGATTACAATTTTTTTTTAAATATATAAAGCAACAAAGAGAATAAATGAGTTTACGTCGTGGTGTGGGGTGACCGTAAAGTTTCAGTTGCTCCGCAATTAGGCACTGGATTGAGGAAACTGAAAAATAATTGAATTGGCTTGTGGTTCTCTGGTAGAAAAATTTGAAAAGTTTGCTGATCTCACTGTAAAATCCTAGTGTGTTTAAGTACTCATTTGAAGCGTGTAATCGAAATTTCTGTTTTTTTTTTTACAACATGCTTTATAGTATAGTCTTGATAAACGTTTTAAGAACAGCCAAATCGATGCTTCGTAAACTATTTCACCTATTTTATCCTAAAATATTTTTTTCATCAACTATTGATATAAGACGGCTGTAGAGAGTAAAACACAGATTTTACACATTTTTAAGCGTGTTGTACATGTGACGGCCAAGTTTTCTCACTCCACAGATTTTCTATACTGGTTTTTTCAAATGTGTACAGTTTATAGTGAAACTGGTTAACCACTTGGTGCACCATATAGCCTTAGTTGATCTTCACATTCTTATCCACGCCACCACAATGTGCTTTATAAAAAACAAAAATTTCAACTACACACATTAAACGTGTACTTCAACTCGCTTGAATTTACAGGGCTACAGCCCTATCTTTAATCCTATACTTTGCAAGGCTGGAGCTGCGTGAGCTTTTCGACCCTTGCGGATCGATTTCAGGGTCGCACGGCCACGAGTCCATTTCGGCGATTAATACGAAAACTCAATTCAACCGAAAACGCATTAGTTTGAGGTCCCTCCATTATATAATATATGTACATCGTTACATCGTGTGTTTTTTGTATTAATATCCAAGACTCGTAAGATATCAAATAGCGTCGCATGTTCAGCGAGTGATTGGGGGCGAATACGCATTGATATGGGTATAATGTTGCAATTGATGGCACAAACATTATTTTTCTACCTCGGAGGGTTTTTCGTGACATTTGGACATTTAGTGTGCCCTTGACAGAAAAATAGCATCCGCCACTGCCATCACTTGACTTTCACATCTCCATACTCTTTAACCCAATAACGAGAATGTATTTTTAATTCATCAATTCTTCAACATAAAAGTCCCTTTCTGAGTATTCTTGTGTATCTTTAGCTACATAGAGTTTCAGACCTCTTGTTGTCCGAAGTTTTTTTTTTGTTTCGTTTTAAACAACTCCAATCACTTTGCAAACCAAAAGCAAACCTATACTCAGTACGATTAAAATGCAGCCGCCCAGACAGTTGGTAGTAAGCAACGATACCAGTACACATATATATAATATGTACGTGTAGCAAAGCGCTACCTCTATTTTTTCCTCGCATTCGCTCTTCTCGTGTAGTTCGCTTCTCTCATCCGCGCGTATGTGTATATGCATGTGTAGATATTTTACAGGCGCACGGCGCACAGAAGTCGCCGTTACACTATACGGACTTTTATTGCTCATTTCGTCGTCGCCGTCATCTCTCGCTGCTCTTTTTTCTCTACTACTTATATCTGTTCTATCTATACGCGCTCAACGTCTCTCGGATGCCCGACTGTAAGTACCTGCGGTGCGCGATCTCGTGAGTAAGTGCCCCTCGGTATAAATGCACGTAATAACTTGCAACACTTTTTTTTTCTCAATGTGAGCACGATCCGCTTCTTCTTTTATATTTTTTTTTCTCGGATGCAACAAAAAAAACCTTGCCAATTTGATCAATGGATTAACACGATGGTTATTTTACAAATTAATTATATTTGGGGTCGGAGAAAATACTCTCGGCCTCATCGATGCATCTTTTCATTTGTTTTTTTCATAAATTGATGCTGTAACGTTGCTGGTCTCTGTTACAACGCGTCTCAATTTTCTTTTTTTTTTTTTTTTTTTTTAATCTCCACCTTTGAATCAATCCCATTGCTGATAGTTTCGTCATAAATGTCTTTGGTTTTTTTCAAAGTAAACTTATCAACCTTTCAAGATAACTTATCTAACTGTGGTGTCTTTTTCGGCGTTATTTTGTTCTCGATACTCTCGAGTAATAATTACTGGGATGCAAATAAAGCAGATAAAAGTTGTTGGTATAACGTTAAAACTTATTTTTATCTGGGTTTTACTCTAGATAAATAAGTGTGCATCACGCGAAAAAATTTTACTCTCCGATTAGATTGATAACTTTTCTCCAACTACTCACTGGTACATATGTTTTTTTTCTTTTTATTTACGATTTCTGTAAACTATTATGCGTGAACATGCGTTTTAAGTATTAAAAAATAACGAAACACAAAAAAACAAATATTATGAGATCTGCCATTGTTACTTAGTTGTCAATCGTGTAATACTAATTTTCAACTGTAGCTGTTTTTTTTCGACAATTAAGATACAGATACATTTTTTTACTTAATTTTTTCGGTATGTGCAACATGTCCTTGCTTTACATTGGTCTGAAATGTTATTTTCAAAAGTCACAGGGGAAAAAACTGATTATATTTTATAAAAAAGCTCTACGGCTGATAAAACCCTTGAATTTGGTAGAACTGCACCGACTCTAAAGCGTCAAGTTTAGTCATCAAAACGAAGTTACAATTTCAAGCCGATTTGGTGACAATTTCTAAAGATATACTCGAGATACGCGCGTACGGGCCGCCTCTTGGGCCACCCTTGTGTAAAACTAAAAATAGACGGACTATGTGTGGTTATACTTACTGTTCTGGTGAAAATATCGGACGTTGCTATAGACCAGCCGTGCTCAAAAAATATATCGATCATGCAAATAGGTTCGTTTATTTGGAATTTTGTGAATGAACTCGCAGACAAATCTAAACAAATTGTTTTTTAAACTAAAACAAATAGATGGGAAGTACTCAACAGAAAAAGCAAATGTGATATTTTTATAATTTTTAGAAGTTTTTTATAGCAGTACATCTATTATTTATTATTACTACGTATTAATTACAAAACTATATTTTACAGATAACTACTGTATTGTAATTGTAGCAATAAAAGAAAACTCAAAATTTTTCAGTGTACTTATTTTTTGCAAAAATAACTGTAGTTGAAAATTTAATGTAGCAGTAACAGTAGAAAAATTCTATCGTAAAAGTAACATTATTCATGATACTTTCAGTTAACAAAAAATTAAGAATCACATGTTATAAAATTTATTTAACTCGCATTTACAAGTCATTGATTTTGTCTTTGGATCATTAGATGAGTATTAATAAATTACTCTGTAACAAAAGCTGTTCCAGAAGTTGAAAATACAATTAAATAGTCTCTGATCCATGAGCTTCGAGTAACTGTTTTTAGGAGTAATTGTTTAAAATATAAATAGCATTTATCTTGTCCTTACAACTATACAATATGTAAAACTTTTTTAGTTTACGTTCACTGTTGCCAAATAAATGGCTTACCTGCTATTCATGTAATTTTATTCCCGTACACTTTTCACAGCTCAGAGCTCACATATAACTTCGTTCGTATTTTCTATTGATTTCGTTTAGTTTCATAACCAAGATGATATAATATTTTGAAATTATTTCCTTGACAATTTTTTTATTCGACTTAGGTACTAAACAGTGTATTAATTTATGTATGTATCCTCACTGTAAATGAAACAAAAATTTGAGTCGAAACAAAATTTGATTTCAAACATTTGTTCATTGGAACACCAAAAATAAAAGAAGAAAAAATTCATCAAGCGTTGGTACTTAATGATGATTAAAAAAAAAATAGACATCGTGATTTTTTACACCATTTTACTCTCGTCATCCAAAAAACCTAGAGTTTCACAGATGTTGTCAGATAAGAGCATTTTTACACTGCTAAATGAGTACGAGTAAAAACATTCTCTTAATTTTTAGAGAGTATTTACATTTAAAAACAATACTGTGTCTTTTTGCTAATTTACATAATATTTCCATTTATACTTTTATCAAAATAAGTAAATTTGAGATGTGATCGTTAATCATCCTCTCATTTAAATTAATTCACTGAAACTCAATAAATTATGTATACAGAATAAGCAAATTATTTTCCTTGGAAATATGTTCAAATTCAGACTATAACAGCTCGTTTTCACGTTCGTTGGACATTCCAAAAAATTTTTAGTATCCAAGTGGTATTCAATTATGATATAGTTACCTTTTCACTTTACTCTGACATTTTAACAAGGTGAGTACACAACAACCTCGTTATGTACAGACGTTGATCTCGTCAATGGCAAGTTTCTTCGAATTTCTTGTAAAAAACTGACAATATATTATGTTCCGTGGTATGTACGGAAAATTATTTGTACGCACATGTATATCGACAAGTCAATACAGTTACGTTTTTGTAAGTGCTTAAATACTGTTGTGACAATAGTATACGTATTTTTATTTAGTTTGAAGAGAAATTAAAAAAAATAATTTTTGGTTTTATCCTTGAGACAATGCCAATTATAAGGTAATCAATTTTACACCCTAAATAAAAATCAATTCGAACGCACCTATCAAAATACCTCGGCAATTCAATAGAAAAACTTTGCAAGCATTTGATAAAACTCGCCCATATTTTTTTGGAAAAATGTTTTTCATTCACCCGAGAAGGCTGGGTTCAGCTCTTTTTCTATACGGTTCTGCTCTCTATACCTATATATACTTTTGCTCACACCTCGAACTCTCGTACACATACGCGAGAGAAGAAAAGTGACGTGAGAGGGAGAGGGAAAAAGCTCTCCCGAGCACTCGGGAATGCCTGTCTCTTTAATTTATTTTCCGACCATTCAGTCGAGCCTCCTCTCCTTCTCCCTCCCTCTCGCGCTGGGTACTATATAGGCGTGCCTCTGCATTTAAAATCTGGATGATCACCTATTCAGGACTTTGGCCTTTACTCATCCGGCGGCTCTTTTTTTTTTTTTTCCTTTTCTTTTTCACTCATCGCGAGCTCGTGAGAACTACAATTATCTCGCCTCCACGCGACTTCACAACGAATTCCGATGTCTGCCACTTTTAATTGGAAAATAATAAGAGATCCGAATTTTCCTCGTTTACCGAAATTTACTCAATGAATGGGTGTTGGTCTGAAAGAAACGACGATTCTTTGAGATTTTACAATGTGCAGAAGTCGTTTTTACACGTTTATGGATCAGTACAATATTGTTCAAGCAAAATGATCATCATGCCAGGATAGTCTACCAGTAGAATACCTTTGGGAGTGACAGTCGTTGAAATGATTGAAAAAATTTTTTTTCGTGTAAATGTAGACAAGGTACAAGAAAGATTTGTTGTAGCTATGTTAAGGAGGCTCCCTCATGTTGAGGTGTCAACTTATATTCTTAGGTTAATTAAAAAACTGAGGAATTTGGCAGGCATGCCAACATATATATATTTTATATATATATAACATATGGATCATTTCACAAAAAATGCAATATTCCATGAAACCTAAGTTTAAAAACAACGGATCGAATTATTTTGAGTCAGAACTTTTTTTAAACGTGTAAACTAATTTTCCCTAAATGCATTTTCGAGATCGAGACGAAAAAGTTTTTTGCGTGACCTTGAAGTTAAAAAAACAGGCCAAAATGTCGTTACCATAACGCGAAGTATTTAAAACTTTCATTTTTTACGGCTTCTGGTGCCTAGACATCTATTTTTTAATTTTTTTACAATGTACTATCCAAAAGTTTGAGGTGTTGAGTACCTTATCTCATAGTTTAGAACCGAAAACAAAATTTGTTTTCAAGTTACGGACGTTTTGTTTGTGAAGCCAAATTTTGATGCTTTTGAATTGCGCACCACAAATGATTTAATTTGACCAAGTGATTAATTTTCAGACACTTGGGATTAATCATTTTGTATTCCAGACTGCACAAGAACACTGTCAATTTTTTTCAGCCCCAAATTTTCATTTGGCTGTTTGTAGTATCGTCGCGAATACAGAGCGTTTTTCCCGGTAAAATAAGCGGTGATTACCGTAACGCCCCTAATCTCCGGGGGATTTAAAATCATCGATTAGATGGCTATAGTGTACGAAGGGGTATAGGGTGCAGATGTGACAAACGAAATTTCGTTGAATAATTCCATCTTGGGGCTTCGCAATCGCAAAAAAAGTAATGTTACGGTAATGATAGACTTGTAAAATTCTTGTAAGATTTAAAAAAAGCATTTAAATAAATATAGATTTTTAACAAATGACCGTAGAGTTTGGACATTATGTAACTTGGAAAAAACAATTAAAAAATTCTAAACATTTAATTTAAAAAAATCTCAATTAGGGCGTTAAAATATCGCAGTTTTTGTGAAATGACCTATATATATTATACAAGTTAACGTGTAAACAATGTGACACTAATAATGTTCCTACTATGAGGAAACAATTTTGAACACGGATTTTCGTGAGGGTGACACTTTTTTTCGATTTTTTTTTTTTTTTTCAAATTTATCGATGAATTTTCAAGATAAAAATGATCGATGAAAATACATCTTATTGATTTGCTTATAAGTTTTGTTCAATCGGTGGCTTTCTGCAAAAGTTACTACCGATTAAAGTGAGACCATAATTTTAAGCCCAAAATTTTTTTTATACTCACTTCTTGAACTTGAAAAAAATAATAAGATTTAAAATTTCTCAATGCTTAAATCAAAGGATACAGAATTAGCTGCAATTTAGACAAACAAACAGTCAATATTTTTTTCAGTATAAAATATTTTTATTTCTCTCTGAAAAATAATATCTTTTACACTTGAAAAAGCTTATGTCAAGCCCTTGAATTTAAGCTTCGAAAAATTTCTCTACTATTTTTTTAAATAAGTTACGTTAAGTACTCAGAGACTTATAAATTATATTTTGGACTAAAAGTAAGCCCGGTTCCAAGGGTGTGTTCCAAAAAAATTTTTTTTCATGAAAATGGGGGACAAAAACGGGATATTTTTTGTGGACTTCCTCACGTATATGTTTGTTTGGCACTTCGTGGCAGACAGAAATTACAAGAGATTCAAACGATTTATAACCTCTTGTTACTTATAAATTCTGTCAGTGCTATATCTATTCGATGTATTTAGAGTCTGCACTTAAGTGGATTTATTTTCCAACATTTTAGCCTGAAAACACTTATTTTCATTTCTTTTTAAACCAGTTGGTAAAATCTAGTGAAACTCTCTGGGTGCTCTTCAATCAAAAAATCAGTGGTGAATGTTACATGGCATTATTAAGGTGCTAAAGGATAAAACCTTGAATAATTGCCGAAAATGAAAAGGAAAAGGTACTTTTCATCAAGACGAGAAGTCGTGTCACAAGTAGATGGCAAAATTGCGTAAATTGCACTTCCAATTCATTCCATATCAACGGTATTCTCCAAATTAGGTCCATTGCAACGATTACCTGGTCGTGATCATAAAAAAAAAACTTACCAAAAAGAAATATTGCTTCAACGAAAGATAAGTGATCGCAGAATCAATAGACTACAGACAATTACCATGAAATAAACAACTAACACTAATTATAAGTATTAATGTGTAGTTAAGTGCCTAAAAATTGGTTTCCTCTTCATCGTAAAAATTTTTCAAATGGTGTGTTAAAATTTTTTACTTGACAACACAAAAACTTGATGTCATATACAACATGTTGTTGATCATTCTGACCCTGGACAAATTTCTGTAGTGTTGCGGCAGCAGGAATTCCACGATTAAAAAACGCTCTAAATGTTGGATGATAACTTGTCATTCGCTCGCAAAGTAATACCTACCAGAAGTCGACGAGCAGAAAATAACGTCGGGAAAAAAATTACATGAGCTTTTTCTGAATAACCCAGAGTAAGCGAGAGAGGGGGGGGGAGAAGCCCTTGCAATACGAGAAAGAAACAGAAGCAAGAGACCTTTCATCTGCAAGAGGGATCTGGATCTAGAGTTGAATTGTTAAAAGTGGAGTCTCTTTTTTGCACACGGTATTGTCACAAGAACCTTAGGTGAGCAGGTTGTGATGATCATGTTCGAAACAAGACCAAAGGAATCAGAAAATATACTGGAGGTACTTCCATTGGAATCTTATACTGATGCGCTCTCTTATTTCTTGTAAATCTTGGTTCTTATCAAAGTATAGCATGTACAACTACTCAGGATTAAATGGTGTAATGTCATCACAGGATGTGCTTGTCCAGTGAAAAAATAATAACAAATTATAGAATATATCGATCCAGTGAAATATGAAAAACTGAAATGGAAAGTATGTTAAACGTTTATTGTGTACGAAATGCTATAATGACGTAACGCCAGAGATGAAAGTTTCCTATTTAAGTCTTTTTTTGTTAACCACTAATGTCGGTATCTTTGACGAAATGAAAATAAAATTATAGTTTTCAGTATTTATTCAGTATTAATCATTAGAAAAAAAATTTACTCCTAGTTGATTCGATGCAAATCACATGTAAGAACAGTATTAAACTAGATTTGTGTGTTTTTCAAGTAATTACCAAAAACCTCATCTCAGGGTACCCGGTACGCAATGCACGACCATTGGAATATCGAAAAAACAAAACCATTATTCTTTAGATTTCTGTTTAGTAACCAAGATATTTAGAGTGCAGTTGACAAAAAATGGAAATCAAGTTTCTGGGAAGAGGAAAAACAAACAGAAATCGTCAAAGAAAGTCAGGCTGAGATGAGAGGAAATCACCACCCATGTCACGCATTTTTCGCGGTACTTATCGTAATGTATTCCCTTTGCGCGCAAGGCTCGACCAATCACTTCTGTCTCTCCTCTCTTTCCCTTTGCACGAATTTGTTACTTACGGTGTAAACTCATAATGCGTAAACTTGCCGAGCATGACTTTTACTCCTCCCCCCCCCTTTTTCTTGGTATACAGTAAGCGAGCGTATAGCGGCAATGGCAAAGGTGGGGTATACATGGTGGGGCAGCGTTCGCCGGCCGGTCGCGGCACACCTTCCTATATAGTATATACCACTATGAGGTCCCAAAGCTGCGGCAGTAACGAGTCAGCCGGTGACGGGCGCGTGTGCACGGAGACATCACCTGCTGCGGTTATCGCTCGACAATCTCTCTGGTTTAGCTTCCCGATAACGGGTCGTCCTCGCAACCTCGGGAGATAGTGTTATCTCTTGACGAAGAGTCGTGCGCGTCTCCGTTTTTTTTTTCCTCCGGGTGGAGTGGAAGTTGGAAAATTCGGAATTTTTCGTTAATATTGGTTTTTTATCGTGTGGTGATCTCTCGCTGACCAGTGGACAGGGAAAACGGTGCGGGGACGTCGACCGGCTGCGTCCAGATTGGTTAGTCGATTTTTTTCTTTTCTTCTTTTATCTGTTTGTTATCGAATGTTCAGGCGGTTTTTAGAACATTTTCGGATCAAAAATTTGTCTCTGACTGTGTGCGTTCCCCCGTGAAAATTTTAAGTTTGGCCAAACTTAAAATTTTTACGCGGGTTTCTCGAACCTCGGATATTTTAATATTAAGTTTTGGAAGCACGACTTTATAGGGTAAAATCTTGATTTTAGTGTTCCCAGCCTTTATTTGGCGCTAGAAAAATATATAAGGCATTATTTTCAGGGGCTGATTAAATCAAATACAAACTATTAAAAAGACAGTGCCGTTCATGTCACGAAAATCGTACTTGCTGGGGTTTCTCTCAATGACCACCTCCAATTCTTCAGTCTATGTAGTGCACAACGAGAGACACAGAGGCATCGTTGACCTTACGAGCCGATTGGGTGACGTTACGCCACAGCACCGTGTTTTGCGAAATAATGAAACTAAATTTTAAAAAACATCAAAAACGACATCACGTTAACAATATACCCGTTGTAATTCATGCGTCGAGTTTTTTTATTTTATTTTTTTTTACTCGACTCGTGTTCAATGTAAAAAATACATCGAGGATGAATTTTCGTGTACTACACGTGCTACACGACACACCGTATGATCGACTGCGTTGATATACACCTACATACCTAATCGTAGGTGTTAAAAACCGAGCATACACACTTTTGTTGGAATCGCGTTATCACGGCCGCCGTATGCAAGAGAGAATAGGCCGAGTGTCGCGCACTTTTTTCCTCGTAAGCGTTTAGTTCGCGCTACAGAGCTGGAATTCAGTGAAATGACGCGAGAGAGGAGCGCATTCGCAGAATCTTCGTGTGTACACGTGTATTACGCGAACCTGGGCGATATGCGGTCGAGTTATCAAGGTACAAATAAATATAATGATCCCACGAGGCAAGCGCGGTGGTGATGCGAGCGGTGCCGACGACCACGTGGATGTACGACTCTCTCTCTCTCTCTTACCAAGCAATACACACACAAGACGGTTCGACGATGAGATAATGAAGAGATTATTGTAATCAAAAAACACATTACTTCATTATGAATCATGTTGATGTCGAGTTCTCAGTGATGTCGGAAATCGAGAAACAAAGTATCAATAAAATGAAGTTCAGAAATATGATTAATCAGACTCTTGGGAATCAGCAGAATTTTTTTTTAATACGCACTTACTATCGAGTGATTTTTTACATTAACAAAACGGTGAAGAGATTTTTCTAACATATTTAAACGAGTCACGTAGAAGCGAAAAAAAATAAATATATATATACAAGAAATTTCGTGAAATCCTGAGCATCTGTTTGGTTAATTTTACACTAATCTTCACACCTCATAAATGTGAATAAAAATTATGGAGGAATACCAGAAAAAATTACCGTTCCGCACAGCAAATTGAATGCAAGCTGACAAAAGAGGGGAAGTTGTTATTTTTAACAGTGAAAAATATTGTTACATCAGTTAAAATCATGGTTCGAAAAATAAAGATTATGGTTAGAACAGTAAATTACTATGCGTAAAAGTAAATTTTATTAACTAATATTTTTACGATTTACTATTCCAGTATGATAATTTTTACTGTCCTAACCATAATTTTTACTTTTCGAGCTATAATTTTAATCGTTAAAACAATAATTTTTACTATTGAAATTTTTCCTTTTTTGCCAGCTTGTATCCGATTTACTGTGCAGAATGGTAATTTTTTCTGGAATTTCTTTATAATATTAATTTATTACTTTATTTCTTCTCTCAGCGTACAATGTATCAAACTACTGTATTTTCACGTGAGGTTGCTTACAATAAGTTTTCTACTATAGTTGTACGTGTGTATAAGGTATACATGTTATGCACATCCATGCGAAATTTCGTTCCAAAATGAATAACGCTGCATTGAAAAAATTTAGGATGCCTATAATAACTTGTAACCGAGCTTTTAACAAACTTGCATCATTTGAAGGTTCCAAGTAAAAGTTGGAACTTTTTCCGCCCGAACAGTTGAACCTAATGGCTTTTAGCGCAATAGCGAGTTGAACACGGATTTGACGCCTTGGCGGAAAGTGATGTACGAGCCTCGTTACAGGCATTCGTTTTCGCGCCCGGTCTTTGAAGCGGAACTAGAATAATTCGTGAAATTTAAGCTGTGACTAAAAATTGATAAAAAAAAAATCGGTAACCCTACGCGTTTCATATAATACACCCATCGATCATCGGAACTGTACACGGAGCTGCACCTTCAAAAACCCATATGGGGAAAAGGGGGTTTAAATGATGTTTCGAAAAAATAGAGAAAGGAAATCACATATTATATGTTTGGGAGTCATCTCTCTATAACATGCGATACCTGTGTAACACGCCTTGCTCTCGGCTCTTTGCAACAGTGCGGGCTCGGCGCTTACTTGAAAACTTAAAACTGATAACTGAACTCTCTGTCGTGCAAGTATACGCAGGAGCAAACGACGCACACCGTTACATTACCCTTGATGCGTTCCCACCTGTGCATGACGTACCAATGCACCTCAGGCTTGCGGTTTTGCTGGTAGAGGCACGTCCCTCTACATCCTCGGTGGGAATCTCGTGATGGATCACCGAAACGAGGTGGATTTTTTAATTTTTTTTTAAGGTTATCAACGTCAGTTGGTTGAAAGTTGGAAAATTTTGGTTTACCCAAGTATACATGTGCATCGATTGCTCGAAAAAGTGATGGAGGTCTACAGACGATAGATATACCGACGCGCGCGATTTAAAATTCCGTAGAGTCCTTTCAACTTGACAGTTTACTAACTCACTTTACTTGTAGGTCTGTGACTGCGTAGGTGTGACGTATAGGTAATAGGAGATTGAAAAGTTTAATTAACATCATTGGAGTAGTGGAAGGTTTTTTCTGCGATTAACAGAAACCAACCGACTTTATGGTACAGAAATACTTCATTTGACTTTAATAGATAATTAAAACTAGTAACTATTTCAGTAAATAAAGAAAAGTTGCACCAACTATTTAACTATAATTGAAACTAGCAAACTAGCTGTTTCAATTAACCAAAACGAAAGTGCAGTAGCCAGACACGAGCAAATTTAATTTTTTTTTCTTTCGATACCTTAAAATAAAAGAATTTTCAAACAGTGCAGCACATATTTGCTGCTAAAAGATAAACTTTTCATCTCTAGTTACAGTACAATCCTGGACAAACATATATCCACCTCAAGATGGTACATTTTTGGCAAATGAATATTATTTTAAACATTTTTAACAAACATTTTGATGATTTATTTAAAATATCCAACACTTTTTCTAATAGACTAATGAGGATTACTAGAGTACTACATGACAGTGCAAAAGCTTTTTGAGTTGGATATAGTGTTTAATCACACCACTGTGTGGAATCGTATTTCGTCGAATTTTACTGTTCACGATATGATTCTGTTGAATATTTTTGTTGTGTACCATGTGCTTGTGTGCATAATTGTGTTATTGTGTAGAGTTTTTTCATGTATATAGTTTGTTCTGATTCTGGGCGATTCCATTTGATTCAATCGATTTGTTTAATAATTCAGCATCTTCGATGTGATACTGAAATCATTTCATCCCATGCACATTAACGATACTAAAATGATAATTTTGGACAAATTACTATCCATCAATCAAAAAATAAGTATTTGCTTCTACGTATATTTGAAAAGAGTAATTCAGAACATTCAAAATTTTAATCCAAAGTTGCAATCTTGTTTCACGTTGATCATGTCATCAAATTAAACCTAAATTTACTCGTATATGAGTCGTAAAACAAAGTGACGAGAGAACACGTGTGTTTATATTTATACGCGAAACTGTTGTTATCGTAAAGCCTTTTACCTTTGCTAATATCGTGCTGTTGACGTTAATTCGTACATCAGGAGCATTACCTTGTTTATTTAATCATTTATAAAACAGTGCAAATATCTCCCGAAGAAATACAATAAAAAGTTATGGTACACTTCATATCCAACACTGGACCATTAAAATGTGGAAAAAGATTCACCGCGATAAAAAGCCTACAGCACCCAGTTCAAAAGTACAATACCTCGACCAGACACGTACTTTTTAGAGCTAGGCTCGCTCGGCTTTTAATCCTCCGATATCAGTAGCGGCAAGACCTTTGCCCTGTTTAACCCAAAAACGCCGATACAACGGGCAGCCGAAGAAAGCGGCAACAGTAAAAACAAAAAAAAACAAAAACAAAAATAAATAAAAATCAACAGCCGAGAAATGAGAAAAAAGCTCGGGCACTTTCAAGTTTCACCCCACCCATCACCGGCGGGTCCTGTGCTGTACTTCCAACAAACACCGTCTCCTCCTCCTCCTCATTTGGACTCTGGCGCATAGATTAAAGTAAAATCGAGCGGTCCATCGGCGTACAGTACTTCCTAGCGCATCCGACCCCTCCACTTTTACTCTGCCCTTTTTTTTTTTTTTTTTTTTTTTCTTGTTTCTCTCATATTCTTGTTGCGGCAACACACACGACACATGTACATACCTCGCTGCAGCGCACAGTAGACTCGCTCTCGCCAAAGTAGGGCGTGACACCGTTTCTCCCAGCGGCCGTCGTCTCTTTCTCTCCTTCCCCGACGCGTGCTCTCTTCCTTCCTCCTCTTCTGCGCCTGTGTAAAATGCGCGATATTATATACAGGTATACGTGTGCAATGCCGGGTCAGCGAGCGAATGAGAAAAAAATCATCGTACCCGTCTCGAAACGCCGGTGCAACCTTTTTTTTTTAAATTTTTTTCGTCTCTACAGGAAGATTTCGCTGATTGATGGGTTTTCCTCGGCGGCTTGAGAGCCAAGACTGACCATTTCGAGAAACGACTCGATCGGGAGGGGTATTTGCATTGCGGGAGAGTTGGTTGGCTTTTATCGACGCCTCCTTGCGTATATCCTACGCGTCAAAGTTTTGCGTGTGTGCGCAGGTGTTAATTGTATCGGCAAAGCCTTTTTACCCTCCCGTGTTGACACGAGCGATGAAACAATATGGACCTCTAGGCTTTTAAATTCCAAGGACGCTTCGATCCATTGGCGCTGCGCGAGAGTTTGACAGATTACTTATTTCGTAAGGTTGTCGTGGTACTTGGTGAATAATAATAATTTTCACATTGACGTAGAAAGAATCGCGTATCCCAGATAATTAATTTTTTTCTCGAGTCTCTTAGTAAGGGGCTTTAGGTGAATGCATGTTTTCTTAGTATTAGAAGTGTAGAGATGGATTGTAATCAATCAGTTGAGAGAATCATCTCAAAAAATCTAAATGATTAAATTTTGATATACTTGTAAACATTTCAAACTATATTTATGGCTGTCAAAAATAATCCACATATTCATACATTCTTATTTTAAAACTCGATTCTTTAACTGTGCAGTATTCGTATTCTTTGTCTATTTATGTTGAGATGATTTTAAAAAATCCTTGATCTTTCCGAACCGATTTCACTATCTCTAACACTTGTTGACTTATTAGGTATGTTCGAACATAAAAAAATATAATATAATCAAAGAAATCTCGACTTCATACATACGTAAAGTTGAATCTAACAGCTATGTGCTCGTATCAGCAACTAGATAAACGTAAAACCCTATCTCGTATTTTCCTAAAATAGACTGTGTAACCCGATAACTTTGGAGTACATGGTTAATAGTTTTAAAGTTACACGAAGTAGAGTTTGGTATACTATTTATTAATGTCGATATTGTGACCGATGAAATTTGACTGCTATATTAAAGTTGGTCCGCATACAACTGTAAATTTAAAAGAAGTAGTTGTACAATCAAGTGTATCTCAAAGCGAATATTAAAAAAAAAAAAAATCCTTATCAATTTATTATATTCAAGTATCGTGATAATTAACATTTAAATAAAGACCATCACAGTCTGTTGACCTTAAATTTAATGACGGATGCAGGAGTACAATGTTTAACAGCTCCACGCGTTCATATCATTTGAACATGTCACATACGTGACTGCATTGGCGTACATATGTGTACCGACTATCTCTATATAACTGCAAAAGGCCTTCGAACTCGATCTTCCGTGCATGTGCTCGTCATGATGGTAACAAGATAACACGAGCGCGGACAGATCCGCGCACCACTTGTAATTGGATTAGAGGCGGATAATATGCTGGATGCGCTCATCCACCGTTAAACCTATCTCTCACGCTCTCTGAAAAAAGAAACTGTTGTAGGGTTTTTTTTTAATTAATACAACAGAATTTTCAGATATAACCGAATGGACATGAGTTCTTTTGAATCCCAGCATGCAGTTAATTCATAACTATAAAAGTTACCTAAATCAGTTATTAATTTGAAAAATAGAAAAATACCTTATTTACGCATTTTTAGGTAAGGGAACATAACGTTTGATGAAAAATTACATTCAAGTAAGAATAAAAAAGAGTTCTGGGTGATTACTTAAAACAGTGTATTTTGATTGTGATCATAATAATTTTTTTGTTACTATTAAGAATAAAATTCCAAGATATTTTTATAATGTTTTTACTTATTAATCAACGCCTTTACTTGTTTTTCAACAGAAACATAATAAACGTCAATATGATCCCAGGATAAAAATAACTGTTTACAGTCAGGTATTGATTCACCAATTTTGACGCCTAATACTTAATGGTCACATTGGTACGTCACTGATGTGATGAATCTAATATTCAACTTGAACAATAAAATTTTTTAGTTATGAGAAAATAATTTTTTTTTTTTTTTTTTTTTTATGTGATTTCCTATAAATTTTGAACAAATACCAGGGTGACACATAAAATTAAATTTTTTTTTTTTATGAATTCTAAGAAGTTTTTTTTAAATAAAATAGTTATACTAGGATCTAATTCTGATCATTTTATTTCGTCAGTTGTTAAAGCTTAGGTTAAAGAGCTTCAAGTTTATGTGTACTAAATTAAATAAATAGATAAACTAAGTATCCCTGGTTTTTAAATTTTTTAAAGTTATTTTACCTTTTTAGTCTTTGTCATTGGCATAATTTGAATTTTAAACGATTTTAAATGTAATAATTGAGTTTGGATCAGTCTAGTAATAATTTCGAATTTCCCACGATAAAAAGTTCATTTTTATTTTAAAAAGTTATTGAGACTGTGATATATATATATATATATATATAGCCGTTACTTTTGATGAAAACAGAATAGCTGATTGATAGAAATGATTTTGTTCAAACAGATATTATATTTGATTTTTTTGGCTTTCATACTGTTAATGTATTATACGCTTTTGTATTATCAATGGCTTTGTAAAGAGTTTATAGCTATGCAGAATGAAATAAATAACGGTTTTGATTCTTTTTTAAAATACGTTGAACTAACAACCCTAAAGTAATATTTGACAGGTGATTATCTAAAAACTCATTCTGAATTCATGAAAACTAATCAGTAAGACTACCTTAAAATTGGATAAGACTAATGAATGAATAAGCGAACGATTAAAATTAAGCATTTCTAGTAGTACATAAATCTTACTGACATTCCACATACATGTTCTTGTCCGAGTTAGGCGCTTAAAATCCAATATGTTTTTGTAACTTTATAATCATGTTAAGTTTTTTAAAAAGATTTTAATAGTTTTCAAATAATGCTATAATCAAACTAATGAATATTCAGTTGGTATTTCTTTGAAAAACGTATTGTCGTCTTTCATTTTAATTAAAACTGAAATTCATTAGTTCCAGCGGTAGTAATGTGTGCGTCTGTGCGCTAATAAGGTAAATGTACGTATTATGAATACAAATTTTGTGACTATTATTGTAATAGCTCTTATCTTTTAAATAATTACGCGTGGAGAAATAAAATGAGTACCATTTGACGAGGAAACTTTCGATTTAGTAAATGCTTAAAATTAGAATTTAACTGAATAATTCTATTAACTATAATTAAATAATTTCAACGATGCCTTTATGTACATAGTATGGAACACTTATTTTATCGTTGTCCGGGTGTTTCATAATGAAAGTCCATATTATGAAACAATGATAAAATATGTAGTAAAATGTCAAAAAACATAAATACGCATGAAATAATGAAGTGAAAATGCTACAGGAATAAAAATAAAGTGTGAAATACAAAATTAAAAAATTTTATTGCTAAAATATTGATACAACGAAGAATATCTTTAAAGAATACCCATTGGAAAACATGAAAATTATTGTTTTTGTCATATAAAATGCGATTTAAATGTACTATTAACAAAAAGTAAAGTTGAAAAAGAAATTTTTAAACCATATTTATTTAAGGTTTCTCTTTTTTAATATTTCGTATTTTACTATTNAATTATTGTTTTTGTCATATGAAATGCGATTTAAATTTTTAAACCATCTTAATTTAAGGTCTCTCTGACGTTCCCGCAGCCAGAAGTTTCTCCTTACCTTTTGTTGCAATTTTTGCTTTTTTGTTTTTAGGTAAATATTTTTCCGGGAGTGTAAAGGCTTGTTCGAAACTTTTCTGGTGAATATCTTGGCTTTGTTGAGAGTGCAAAGTATTCTCTCCGCGACTTTTAGCGACGTTTTCGAAATCAAAGACTATATTCCATTGGCTAAGTGGACTCTAAAATATAATATTTATTAGAAATACATAAATTAATAACATAAATTTAAAAAATAACGAAAAATTTTTTTTTTACAAACATTAACCTGCCGAGGATAACTGTAGTCCTGCTCGATCTTTATCCATCTGAATAGCTTGCTCGCTAGAAAACACACCATCTGCCAGAATATGAATGGGCATGTCTTTGATATTGAAAGCTTCTTTAGAAAGTTGCGGGGTATCAGACCTACTCGGTTCAGGAATACATGAACCTGCTTCAACGACAACGTCTGATAATGTGCAGTAAGACTCAAATTGTTCGTGTCCATCCTCTTCGGAGTGGGATACAATCTGTTCTTGAGTAGCCGGATGCAAGTGTATCTTGTCAGTGGAACGTTGACATTGCTCAGGTGGAGGTTCTCTTACAATTTTAATATGGGTATTAAGGGATTCAATAGATTTAATAACAGGCTTGGATTTTAAATCTAAAAAAAAAATAATGACAAAGTTTATCCGTTTGTCACGTACAGAATCCTACGCTACGGATTTTTTAAAAGTAATGTTTAAAAAATAAAATACATACTTGTTTCAAATTATGGACAGCTTTTGCGTTTGTTTCATAATACGTACATTTACCTTAAAATGAAAATTGATTTAAAATAGAAAAGCATTGTATAAATATGCAAGTATCGTAAATAATTTTATCATCAATACCTCCTTCCAAATACACGTATCTGTATCAGTATAATATCACGTAGCTTGGGAGGAAGAAGGACACATTTCAAATTTGCCCATAACAAAGGTTCCATTTCGGATTTGCCCTAGAAAAGGTCTCTTTCAGCCGAGAGCTGAAAAAGGGCCAATTTTGACCCAACGCTCATAATATAATTTCTATAGTACTGATTTGCACCTGATTAAGAAACAAAGGTTTTCTAAAACAGCTAGTTCAACGTTTATAAAAAAAAAAAGAAATAATAACAATAATAATTATTTTAGCCACGTAACGGAACATATTGAATTTTAATTACTATTATTATTTGCAAACAAATATTATTATATCGAATTGATTTTCTAATGTATAACTTGATCAATTTAACACACGTACAAGATGTTACGTATTTAGATACATGTTTTGTACATTCTTTAATTGTACTAATTTATTCACAGTAGTACAACTTTTATCCAGAATTACCATATTAATTATTTCAACACATAGTACCAAATTAATTAACTTCAGTGTAAAAAACTTCTTTTTTTTTTCAAAGATTTTTTATTTTCCTCAAAAATTTGAAATGGCCTTCTATTTCTTGTAATATCTCTTGTAACCTAAAAAAAGACTCGTTCTCTAACTCGTCGATATAATTTTTGTGATAAAAATTACGATCAACTTATGTCATTTACTCAAAGAGCTTTGAATTAGAAGATAGCTAAGAGTAATTTCCATGTTTGATGAAATTTAATCTTGGAATTTCGACGAAATCCAGGTATACATGGATGGTCCTCACATACGTGGTACGTAGAACAAAGATGATATAAAAAAAAATTCAATCAACGAATTAGTGCATCTAAAAAAATTTTCAAAGCCTCAATTATCAATTATCAATACCAAAAAAAGATTATTCAATTATGATTGAAAATACGGGTTGGAAATGGGAATGTAAGACTCAATTACGAAAGATTATTTTCTGGCGTCATTAGAAATCTATCTCTTAATAAAATAACCACATACGTATAAAAGAGCATTTAAAAATTTAAACTCGTGAATGAAGAATAAGTTTGTGAATAGTTCAGGGTGAACCTATAGCGACCCCTCCCTTAGGAGTATCAAAGGCTTCCTACTGAAAACAATCCATTCTAATATGTGAGTTTTATCAGAGATACGTTTGGAATCGTTTATTTAAGAAAGCATTACTTTTCAGTTCGAAAACTCTAGCTGTACAGTGAAGAGTGGGGGACAGCAAATGCGAAATACACGATGGGGTTTATGAATGATGACATAGTGTGTTCCGCTAATGGAGCGAAAACGATACAACGCTGCTTCTGATTTCCAAACTACGTGACGCATCTGTAGAAACTGTTACAATGTGCTTTTCATCCAATGGTACCAATAAAAAACATTAAATCGATCATTACCTTGTATTTTTGTATACTTAAATTGGCTTTATTATTTATTATCACCCGTTGTCGTACAAGTCTTTGATTTGATTTCAATTAATTATTTGAAGGAAACTTGTAATTAAATTTTATGTCTGCAAAACTTCCATACAAAGTTGGTATTGTCATGCGAGAAAACCATTCAATTGTTTATGAGTTGTTTATGCTTTCAGGTATTAATTTTCGCGAATCAATATAAATAAACATTAAATGTATAGTTTTCAGTAACTTTGATTTACTATGTTGGGACAATGTGCCAATGATTACCTTATAAGCTGTGCAAACTCATTTTTTCAACGTAATAATAACCACTTACAAAATGAGTTTTTATAATTTTTTATTGCGCTTTTAAAATTACAATCGCAACAAGCACGCATAAAAATCATTAAGCACTAAAGAAGGTTTACCTAAAAAAGCACTTCAAGATATTTTTTTTTTTTGTTTTTGTTTTTTTTTTTTTACGAAAACATAAATCAAATAAAAATTCTTACTGTTTCAAGAAGCTTATACGCTTAAAAGATTATACGGAAATAATTTCTTCATAAACAATCATCTAGAACTATATTTATTTCTTACTGTTTCATGCGAGGTTTCATGTGGGGGACAGAACTTTTGAAGTGTGCATTCATTCGATACTCTCGAACGGGTACTCACTAAAAATTAAAATAATGCATGACAGGAAAGAAAGGGGGGGGGGGGAATTAAGGAAAAGTAAACTTTTCTTTTGGACCTCTGTCTCCTCTGACGTTAATGCGTTTATCGTCCGTATGTGAATAGGTATACACACACATCGTCCATTCTGCCCATTGGATATGCGAAAAGGTAACGCAAGACGCCACTGGGAATCGCAATTGACTCGATATAGGTTGTGCGAATGCGAGCGTTTCCATTTCTCCCTCTTGGCCTTTTCGATTCGCGAGCCACTTTCTTATTTTCTTTCTCTCTTAGTTCGGACAGTGAGCACTTGCTGCTATACTCGAGTACAGTACCTGTAAAGTAACATTTGACAGTAGATCTTGTGAAGCTAGTGCTCGGTTGATATTTAATTAGCTAAGGGATGAACAGTCACTAGATTTATTTTAAATCAAGTTCTCGAGTAACTTTAACGCAAAAGGTAAACAAATTTATATTTTTACGTGATTAACGTTATAGAGCATATTAAATCTTCTCGAGGATATTGTAAGGATATGCTAAAGGAAAAATTTCTTTTTACGTGCAATGGTATTCATTTGATTTTTTAAAAATTAGTGTTACATCTATATATGATTTTTATGTCAAGATTCTGAAAACTGTCCAAAGCATGCAATCGTTTACTAAATTTTTTTTTATTATTTCTAATCCGTATTATCTTCTTTTTTCTCACAAATTAAAAAATTATAAGAATCAAATGCATCGTACACTTGCCTCTTATGATGTTGAATTGCTTGTTTGTACAGTAAAAATTATTTGAACAAATTTCTCTGTAAAAACAAATACCAGAGTCGTGTCAGGTGATCTTGAAAATCATGTAAAGCGTGTAAAACCTAATCTCTTATGTGCTGTATGCATTCATAGATTGTATCTTATTCAGAGAAATGGATCCTGCATATGATATTATAAGAAATTATTAAAAAATAAAAAATCTTTCGTCAAACACATATTACTTGTAGCAAATTTTTGACTCTTCTTTCTCGACTATTTTTCCACTATGTATCATAGATGACTACCAATTAACGAATATGTGTTTTAGAAGATATTACACCTGCTTAGCTCCTAAAGGGCATTCCCGTCATAGGGTAGGTCTGGCATAATTATTCAATAATTATAGATTATTGTCAATATTCCTTTGCTCCTACGCTTCATGACTTAAGCATAATAATGTCTATAAAGAATAAATTACTCGATGATGCCAAGAGCTCGATATTCATAAATCTTTCTCTCTTTTCACTTTATTCGAGGGAAGGAGCAGCGTCCTAAAAATATCAGAGTTCATCGTGCACACGACTATACATCTATAGATAAAAGTATACATAATGTACACAGGTATATGCTCACCATTATTGTCGAGAAATCGATTTCCAGCCCGCGGTGTCTTTTGCTGGCTTTTGTACAGCTGAAAGTAAACAGAAGAAGATCGTCATGCCAATGACGTTTTGAGCCACTGTTTAAATAGCTGTGCTCACTTTGAGATTGCCTACGATTCATACTTGTATTTATTGGAAATTTTGCTTTTTTCGTCGTGATGTTTTACTTCAGGTGTCACTTTTCGAGAAGAAATTACATGGATTTATGATTTTTTTTTTTTTTTATAACTATTTCCTCAAGTAGAAGCATAATCGTATATCACACGTTTTGTGCTTCTTAACCTCAATTAATTTCTACAATTCTCTTGATCACTTTTCCTCACCTTAAAATATAGATAAATTGTATTACCATTTGTCAAAAACAATTGTTAATCCATTTCCGCAATATTCTAATATTTATTGATACCTAATTGAAACGATTTAAAATTACCCACTTTTAACAAACTACATGATAAGACTAAACTAATCAAATATCTAAAGCCTATATACTCAATCAATTTTTTCGGCCTTCTAAAATTAACTCACTGAAAAATTATACTGAAAATCCAGTAAACTTGGAAAAGTCCAATTAATATTCACGAAATTGCAGCAAAATTCCTTTGGTTTCAATATGGATGGTATAAAATTGATTTTTTCATACGTCCCTCACCACTGAAATAGCTCCTCGTTATGATATGGTGTTACGCATTACTTGCTATCTGAGAGTAACGGAAACGCGACATGGTTTCGAGATTAAATTCATAAGTTAAGGTGGCTTGGACGATTTTTATCAACTTGATAAAAACCTTTGAAATTCTGGAATTATGTAAATAAAGTATCCCAAATTCATTTGCGATAGTAAAACACTGGGGTCAACGATTTAATTTTTTTGCATATCGCTACTGAAATTTCACCAGTTTAACACCTACTCTTGTGGGCGGTGATCACAAAATCGACTATATCTTCGAAAATCTTCGATTAACCTCAAAAATTTTAAATAGTTCTTGTTTATTTTTTTACAAAGAATCTATTGAATTATTAAAAATATAGGTTCAACGACTTAACTTGAGAGAAAATCAGAAGAAAAGTATGAAAATATTAATCTGGCTTGCCTCGCAACATCTCCCAATTTTCAGAATTATTATTTCACGGTACTTTTCTGTCAATTTCTTGATCTTGTACTTTGGTTTTATCAAAATAACTATATTTACTAAAAAATTTACCGTTGAAAAGTTTGGATTTTTTAGGGGTCCTTGTGGCACCCTACCCTAGGTACGGTACCAACCGTCCAAGCCACCCTAAGTACTGCGCAGTCCCAAAGAAAACTATGAAAAAATAATTACGCTTGTATAATTTTATTGTTATCCTCGTTACAAAGACCAATCGAGAGGAAAACATCACGATCCATCGTAAACTCGTCATGAATCGCGTTAATACTCGGTACGTCCTCGGCAAGGACCAGCAACCTCGAACGGACACCATCACGTAAACTTTAATTTCAACTCTTACGGATTACAATTCCGATACGATCAACCAGACGACCTCCCTTCGAAGTTTTAAAGCCTCGCGGTCCCGCCAGCACGCGCGTGCACGCGATTGATGATATTCAGTTTTGACTTTTGCTGAATAATCCCGTGGAGCGCACGTACAAACTCGGCCTTCATATTAATGTTCCACCCCCTCCGTCATCGTGTGACACTTTTTTCCTTCAAATATTTACGAGATCGTCGTTAATAACGGGTTGTATCCACAAAAGACTCGTTTGGAGGACAACGCCGAGTCGTGCAATTACACGTGGGGCTTCGGAGAGTCGTCCTCTTGTTCCGTGGTGTACCGCACGACGGCAACTCTGTGTGCCCCTACTGATCTACATAATACACAGTATACATATACATGTTCGAGTTGAGAAAAGAGAGAGTTACGCGTGGCCCCGACAGCTTGACACTGAACCTGATGCTATACTATAATACACATACCGATGTTGCGTTGGTGTGTGTTTGCTACACACTTACTGGCGATTGGTTTTTTCTTTTCCCCATTTTTATGCGTTTTATTGCGAAGGAAAGAATATATTATTATCGTCAATACAGACACCAAGTGCAGTCACCAGGGATGTGCACGGTAATAAAGTACAAATGTTTTTGCGACAACGGCTGGGGAGCAAACAAGAATGGGCTGGAAATTTGGGATAAGAATTAGGGGAAAGGTGCAAGCGGCAAGTAAAACAAATCACGAGAGACCAAAATATTAATTAAACTTCTGGCACTCAATGTTGCCAACAACGAAACTGTTTATTTTCCTGTCTCTGTATCTTCCTCTTCTGCAAAGTAATTCCGCCACGTAAGAGGCTAACGGTGAGTAGATTAAAATTCCGACGGGGTTGCGTGAAAGTGTACCTACACTTGTATACTTACACACGAGGCATCGCGCGGTGTCCTTTTTTTGCGAATCGAATGTATGCCAGTCGGATCGTCGTGGCGGTGATTCATGGGTGCCGGTACCGATTTTCGTCGATTACCGGTTTATACGGCGTTGAAATGACTTGCCCACTCGAGGCTTTGGAAAGCCAACCGATCGATGATTGGCACTTATTGGGTTGACCTTGGAAATAATCCTTTGTAGATCACAAAGCAAAGTGTTGGGTGAACAAAAAAAACTTAATCACGTACTTTTGTAACTGTAGCAATGGGAAGAGGTAGTAGATATCATAATATCGTGTTTTTATGGAATAGGTATGATCCGAATGTACACTCTAATATTCGATTATTGCAAATGTAAACATCAGTGCTTGGTCGTTTATTTTTTGCGTCGATTGACAAAAACAGACGAATCGATTTCTCCTCCTGGTATAGCGAGCAAACGAAAGTGTAATAATATACTGGTTGAAGCATATTTAAATAACGATGTTTCTTTTTTTGTCTCTTCATTTTTTTTATACTTACATGAGTGAGCATCTCACATGTCAGAGGAGACCGACGCAAAGTCCAGAAATTGAAAAAAAAAAAAATCAGTTTTATTGCAATAAAGTTATAGGTACAGTAGCATAGTCAATCTCAAGTTCGTGTGAGTATCAAAATCTCTAGGACTATAGAAATATACTGACATTTGGAACAGTAATTTGGCAACCTATTCTGCTCAAACTAAAAAATCAATGTTCTGTAAATGGTGTTTGTCTTCGGCTTGCAACTCTTCACAAAAAATGTGATATCGAGTTTGGAAACCATATAATGGAGCTTTCATAGTTGATATTCCGATGTTATTCATTTTGCATGACTTTCGATCTCATTCGTACTTCCAACTCCACCAAGGGGTAGTTGGTTGTACTAATATTATTGAGCATTGAGTTGGTATACCTGTAAGACAATTCGTAATTTCGGCTACTTGGTTTTTTGGAGATGGAAACTTGTACTCGTAGCTGCAACGCATGGCACTCGGAGAGGAATGAAGCGACGACGGGAAGAAAGAGAAAGAGGCGGGAGGATCGACGAAGGAGTTAACGGCCTCTAGCGCGACACACTTCGGGGTTATTAACATACTTACATTCGCATCCGGTGTGCCGGGCAGGCGCGCAGCAGCCGGCCTTCGACTGTACACACACGTGTATGTACACGTATACTTAAATTATTGCCCTCTCGTGCGGTGCGGCAGGTTTCGCGCAAGTGAGGGTTATACTCACCTTATTTTCACCTTCCTCGCGCCACCGCGGTTTTCCAAATGCGGCAGCAGTCTATTTTCAAATTTAATTCCTCAAAGCTCTTCCTCGTTACCTAAAATCAAGCTCTGCGCCATGCAAAGCTCAAAGTTTCAAAACCAACGCTCCGATGAGTTACTTAGGCGAAAATAAAATTCAAACTATTGTGATTAAACCGTTTGCATTTCGACGGGGGAAAACACGTTTACCTTGTATGTAATGTAATACGTGCACTGGCCGCGGAACGTTCATTTTGTTTGCAGATTTTTCGAGAAACTGCGGGAAAAGTGGAAAAAGAGAGGGAAAGTGGGTTGAGTAAGTGAGAGAGTCGAGGGAACTTTGGATTTTGAGGGTTTTCGAGGCGCTTACTTTTTCTCCAAAAACGTGCTTTTAACGTTTTAAATGCATTTACATTCACGTACATCCTCGTAGGTACTATACCAACAGTACCAACTTGTTGGCGTGACTCATTTTAAACTTAGCGAAAAATTTGTAGAAAGTTCGTTTGTGACAGTTTAAAAATTTTCGTAATATGTGTTATTCATTATTTTTTTTACTCAAAATGGTTTCAACATTCCATTTTAATCGTACTTCAAACGCTAACAATAGTTTCGTCAACGTACACCGATTGCGCACTTATCCAATTTCCTTCTCCATGTGAAAAATTTAAGTTGAACTAAAATTCTTGGGGCTCAAAATCCAGGAATACGTAAGAAAAAAAATTTTATACGTATGAGAATCCGTGCAAGGTAGAAAGTCATTACTGGGAGATACCGCTGCTGCAGAGCATACTATCGATATTCGAATATTAGAGATATTGTGGGGAGTTTGTACGTTTTCTGCTGACAATATTGGCCGTTGAGTAGAGAGTTTTTTTTTTCGATTTGGGGTCTGTTGCTGGTGTGGCTGTGGTGGTTTTATTGTTGAACCGGAGAAGCTCATTACTGTGTTTGGCTTTCAGATGTTCTATGTATATACAGTTAGACCCTAAAAAAAAGCCTCTTATCTTCCAATTATTTGGCACAGAGGTTTATCAAAATCTTATTGTTTGCTCATTTTTTATGATTTCCATTCTTCTTTCCAATTATACGTGTTCCTCATTATTTTTTTAGAATTATAATGCGTTCGATCATTACTCTATAGAGTGTCCAAAACAATTTGTGTCGAATAGATTTTTTTTGCTCATAAAAAATTAATAGCACGTTTGGATTTACAGTATTTAATTGACAATAAAGAGTACTAAATTAAATAAATGACAATGATTTCCAGATAAGGGATGGAAGGAAGTGCCACATCTTACAAAACTTACTTGTAAAAAAAAAAAATTATCTTCATTGCTCAAGTTAACTTTCACTTTTGAACGATTTCAACTCGGAAGTTCAATTGTTTGTACATACCGTAAAGCATATGTTTGTAAAGTTTAAATTTTTAACGTGACCGAAAAATGTTTTTTATATTATATTTAACTGCAGTACATCTCAGTAACATTAAATTATGTCCACAACGGAAATACTTTATAACAATGTTTTCGTGACAAGTGAAGGTATTTTAAACATCGAGGGCTTCAGGCAATATCCACTATTCATTGGGGACGATTGGTCAGGTTTATTCAAGGTGGGTTTTTTATTTTTCATTTCACGACATTAAAAAATTTTTAAATCAAAAGCATTTGTGCTTGTATAAAATAATATTTTTAACATCGTACATGAATATCAAACATGTAAAATTTTCTCGTCACGTTCAGTAAGAAGGTGTTTTCCATACACACTCGCACATACTTTCGTGGATTAATGTTCAAACTGCAGTACTACGTGGTACAATGAAAATACGAAATGATAAATAAATCCTGTAAAATATTCACCTTCGGTTCAGAATGTTTTTTTTTTCCAGCAGAACATACTGAAACACTTTTCTCGTGAGGAGGAAAATAGATTTTTGCTCCACAGATTGTGCTACAACGTAAACCCTGTAATCAAGGAATATGAAAAAGTCATTATTTCCTACGCGGGAGGAAAACGGAATTCCAGCCCGTACATGGTACGATGCACTCTCGACTTTTCCATGGGCGTTGTATATCAAGTGCGTGCGAGAGTTCTATTTTCCTATTACTGCTGGCAATAATAGTGATGAACCACATAATCATTACGCGTACGTTGTATATGATTTTGAAATTAAATTTTCACTTTATTTGGTGTGTAGTGTATACTATTTTTTCACTTTAAAAAATATAGTTCACTATATCTTTGAAAAGAATTAAAAGATATTTTTTCTTAAACATGATGGTGCCAAAAATTTTATTTATTTGAAAATAATAATTTGTGACTTCATAAAAAAAAAAAAAAAATTCCACTCTCTGTAAGAGCGAATTTTTTACTTTACATAAAAAAGTTACGTGATTTACTTTATGCTGGGGCATACTTTTTCATTTTTACTTTAAAAATCACCGTAGGATACTACGGCTAAG
The DNA here is from genome assembly GCF_000648655.2 of Copidosoma floridanum. The sequence goes on along the minus strand of NW_019379529.1, from coordinate 571,223 downwards.
TATATGTATATTAAATTTCGTGTTGGCTAGAATAGGGTATGAGTTATGTGTTGGCATACCTTGACCTTTTTTAATGGAAAAACTGCGTGCTCACATACATTAGGCTAGATTACAAAAAAAAATTTATTTAATCACGCTAATCCTTGAGAAGATTTTCCATGTCTTGATATGGAAACGAGCATTTTTTTGGAAATGGCCATAAGTAATACAAGTAGGTCACTATTGCACAATTCACACACAACAGAGTGATTCAAAGCTTAAAATGGAAACTTGTCAAAAATAAAAGCATACACAAGAAATCTGTTCTTAATTCTCTGGCGAATGAAACTGTTGTTCATTGGCTTCCATAACTAAATTTAAAATCAGGCCTTCTTTTAAATTGATTGTTTTTTGAAAACCAGTGATGTACCTACTAGGTACTTCTAAATAACACACATGAAAAAATTTAAAGTAAATAAAATTTGCAGGAAGAACATTTTATGTATATAGGTTACTTTAAATTCCTTAAATCAGCTACTAAAAGTTCTAATAAAAATAAAAAATTCACGTTTGGCTTAAGTGAAATAGACTTTTTAGGCAACAAAGTTAAAAAAGTCGCGAGTTAAAATAAACCCCTCGATATCATTCGCATTTGAAGCGCCACCCATCACCCGTGCTAATGTATCACCCAATGTAAATACAATATTCAAAGCGCAACCGACATCAAACCGGAAAAGGTTGAAATTTTCAACTAATCTCGAATCACGTGCTCGTCGGGAGAAAAGTCAAGACATCAAGGTTGGCAAGAACAAAAAGCGCCACTGGAAAACCCCTCTCGCTAACTCTGTCGTGATCACTGCCACGCTATCGTCACATTTGTACAATGAATTACCACCTATACACACAGCTAACGATTATTGCTCCCAAATCCATTCGGATCGTTGCAACTCCATCGCGCATCTTATCCTCGGCATCAGTGAAAAGCACGTTATTAATCATACATGATCGATTTGATAACAGAATCACGCGCGATGTACCGTCACCGCACAGTACGGTATAGTAACTCCAAGATTGGCGCGTTGCGTGTACCGGTCTTATATATATATGCCGCAGGCGTCGGCCAAGCGCTTCCTTATTAATTAATTTCAATTCCAGACCACGCGCGCTTTGCACGCAGATGTCAGTGACCCAGATATCACTCTCTCTCTCTCTCTTTTGCCTAATTCTTTCGTTTTGCGAGGCTTGAGGAATACGGGGAAACACAATTTTATTCCTATTTTGGAAATGAAATTGAATTTTAATGGTTTGGTGCGATGTGGATTAAAAAAAAAAAAATAAACATATCTCAATAATATTTGCATGACTAATCGTTTTTATTAGACATGACTGGCTCGAGAATTTCGAGCGACGCGCTAACGATCATTTGCCAAGAATTCGAATGACGATCCAACTCTGCGCGCCCGATAGTGTGTACCTACAGGTATAAAAAAAAATAAAAAAATGAATGTGTATACACCATATACGTTTAGTCTCACGGATAACTCTCCTATGGACAATTCAAGTAAATGTAGGTACTTTGTTTGCTTACCCTATTTAAACAATACCAGCTTGTATACACAATAAAACTAATGAATGTCACGTGCAGCAGCTCGCAATTAGTGCAGCAGCCAACTTTCTTTCACTCATAATAAGTTTGGACGAACAGCCTCTTGGGTCGCCCCTCTATAGATACCTCGAGAGCGTATCTGTCCCACTTCTTCCAAAGGGACATAAATGTAACTTCCACGCCCTTTTTTTGTCAATTACACATACATACAAACGAAAGAAGCGAGGGTTCACGTTCATGGCCTCTATAGTATATACCAGTATACCCTCTACTCGAGGTGTTATACATATATATACCTATATGTACATACCATTTCCTCTATATATACATATACCGTTGCAGCGTGTAATGGTACACCGGGTCTGATGCTCTGCGTTCTCAGTCCTGTTAACAGCAGCTGCTTGTGCAGCGGCTGTTTTCCTTGGCTCAAACGCTCACGAAATCGTGTTTTAATTGGTTTTTGAGACGTGTAAAGTACTGTTTTCTTTTTCTAGTATTGACTGTGCATTGATTTTTCTTTTTTTTTTTTTTTTTTTTTTTTTNCACTTAAGTTTTCGAGAACGCGATGGCTTGAAGCTTTTAAACGTTATGATCGTCATCTTTCTATATGGCCAGCTTTAATTGTTTTTTTTTTTTTTTTTTTTTTTTTGTGACCTTACAGTAATCATGGGACTGTTCCAAAAAGCGTGTTTAATACTCGATGTCTCTTTGAAGGACGAGGAATCTCTCTAGTGGTAGGTTTAACGCTGTTTTAAGGTTAAGAACACTGCAATCTTTAAATGTTTTTTTTTTTTTTTTTCGGATTTTTACACCCTCGTCAATTCATACCAGTTTTTGGAGGGCAAAAAACCGGAGGTGCTCAAAGTCCCTCCGAGGCCTCTATAGGAGTACGTGTAGCTCTTCGTTGAAATAACGTGTACAGATCAATATATAGTGTGTTAATGCAAGAGTGGTCGTGGATTTCCGAGCACCTCCGAGCTCCTGACAGTCTCACCCCGAGCAAGACTACAATGTTGGTGTGCACTTGACGAATAAGAATCTATAATACCATTATTGTGCCATTTCATTGTGAAATTGGCACGCTTGTGTTTGAATACAAGTGCTGTTAATCATCAAATCAGTAAGTATGTTTGGAACATCATCCCAGTGGTTGCGTGAAAAAATGTTCACAAACAAACCTGTATCAAAAGGGTTACGCGCTAAAGTTACGGAACGCGAGATGATTGCAAATTAACCCGTTGCGAGATTCTCAACGTAATCTCATCTTTGTGGTGCAACTCGATCAGAAAAAACGTAAAAACTAAATTTTTCCAACCAACCATACCCGATATTCCAACGGCACCGCTGAAGTAGCGACATTATTCATCTCGTAAAAGTAAAGCCATCTTACTGTGAAATAAGAAGTGAGTTTGGAAAATTTTTTATTCCATCCGATGAAGTTGACTGTAGGCCATAGATGAAAAGCAAAGATAGAGGGAAAGAAGATAGTGCAGGTTCTTAAAAATCATGAAATGTAGGGAAAAGTGACAAAAACGACAGCACTTGTAAAAATAAATAAGTATGAAACTTACACTCATAGTTACTCATTCTCTGGCGATAAATTATTTTGCTTCTGTTTGCTACGTATTTTAAAAAAATAATAAATTGATGTGAAAAATGTTGTTGCATGACGAAGCACTTCAACTTGTAATTCGTTTGAAATTAAATACGTGTGTAAGACATTGAAAAAATCACCTGAACCTATCTATAGTTCCTACACTACGTTAACTCTTATGGCTACAAAATTTCTACACAGCACGTAACAGTGCTTTTTATTATAAAATCTTTGGATTATTATTAAAAACTGGACATTTTTTTTTTTTTTTAGCTGATTGAGCTTAATATTGGATTGGTTGTTAACTTTGAAATTAAATCAGCCTATAGACCTTTTACTTTATTGCTACTCTGTTGTTATTCTAACTATAACAGCCCTTAGAACAACAACTCCAAACATAATCTTACAATATTATAATTAAGATGTATTTATGTCATTGAATAATTATTTATAAATTATAGGCATTACCGATAGTTTCTACTTTACACAATAAATGGTATGTCAAGTCTACACATGTATGTGATGACAATGGCAATGTGATTGTTTTTGTTATGACTATAAAAATTGATTGTAAATATTTTTTATTACTAGTCAATTTGAGTACAACTCTGCCCAAAGAGATAAAAGCTTTGTTAATCTTTTTTAACTTTCTCAATTTTTATATTAACTTTAACGAAATATAGTTTTTAGCTAATTGTTTCGTTAACAAGAACAATTAATCAAATAATGTTTTCTGGATTACTTATATTGTAGCTGTGGTAATTTAATGCAATTTCAATTGTTTTGGTGTTTACTTGATGAAAATCCGTGATATACTTTGGGCTGTAAAAATAAAACTATACGTTTTATTTGATTTTCATAAAATTTCGTGTATTATCTGTTTGCGATTCTTCTGATGAAGGTACAGCGTACCGAAACAGCTGTTACGAAGTTAAACAACATTTTATGAAAATCAAATAAAGCTTACAGTTTTGTTTTAATGACTTTAAGTAATGCAATTCCTTTTTTAATGAACCTATGAGCCACGTGATTTGACTTGATTACACCACGAACCACAAATAAAAGACTATCGAAAAAGCCTTCAGCCATGGGACACTCAATCTTTTAAGATTTTAAAATTATAATAGAACTATACTATAAAATTTTTTTAAACTTCAATGAAATTATGCAATTTTCTTTCCAGTGAGTCCATAATCTCGATCAGTATTGTAAAAAATCATTTAGGGATTACTCAGCAAATCACATCCAAAAGATGAAATTTTTCTTTTACTTTCTACACGCATGACCAAATTTTTTAGGAAACATCTGTCTCTTTTACGTTGCATGTGGTGAGCAGAGTATTTGAGTAAAACTTGTGGTTGTAATCTTTCAGCATAAATAAGCTAAGATTGTATTTAAAAAATTGAATTTCAGGCGTTTATAGTCTTTTTTTTTTTTTAGCGTAGGTAAGTTTTCTCAGAAAGAAAATAAGGGTCTGCCGCTGAGTATAGGCTACACCGACTGAACCGAGTTAAAGACAATACCGCACAGAGCATGGGCTCGTAAAGTGTGACACGCAAAAAAATCTTCGTTCAAAGCTTCCCTCTCAACGATGGTTTTTCGGAGATTGTTACGTATATATGTAGGGCGAAAGTGTGAACAACCTCACGACGGTGGGACGGATGACGAGGGATGAGTACGGGCATACAGTTACTCCTAGGGCGCGAACTCGCGTGTCACGCGCTAAATTGGGCTCCCCCGAATATAAGTATTGATCGGTTGCATTATTTCAACGGCAGCGGTGGATAGGTATAGCGTGTTACATCGTCCTGGGCGACGATGCTGCTGGAGTAAGCCTTAGCTTCGTATGAAACCGCAGTTTACAGTAACTCGCGTGCTCGGGCCGTGAAATCAAGGCTGCACTGCAGTTAATTGTGTACACGCGGGGTATGCGAATGATTCCCTAAAAAAATCTTTCTTTTATTTTATAAGTCAGGGAATAGTAGTATCAGGCTTGTCTGTACAGGAAAAAGAATGCTTTTTTCTTGTGTACCTACCTTTAGCATTATGAGGAAATTCACGAATATGAACATTTAAAATTGGCACACATGACAAACTTTTTTTTTGCTTTCTTATCTCTTGCTCAAACTGTTTGTTAATCAAGTGCCAAGTAAATTATGTCTGAATTCGTAGAGCTTAAAAATCTCATTTTTCCAAGGTTTGCTATGTTTTCAGTCGAAATCTGGAAGATGCACAAGATAATTAGTTAGGATAAGCCAAACATTCCGACAAAAATTATCGTGAAATATGAAAAACATTGAAAATTTCTGTCGATGATTACGAAAGGGTACCAAATTTAGTGAAAAGCTTACAAAAACGGAATAAAGTGCCTTACTTGATATATGCTCACAAATTGTACACCAAAGTCTCACAAGGGATTTAATCAATCGTCCCAAAGATGCGTCTCATACTTTTTTTTTTTTTTTTTAATTTTAGAAATCTCCAACCCAAATACTTTTCGTGGAATAGCTCGTATAACACCAACAAATTTAAGTATTTGCATACCTTGGAATCTCGTTTTCAGACCTTCCTTACGTGACTGCGCTCTCTAGTTGGCCAATTTCGCGTGTGTATCCGTTTCAACGCGTATATCAATATATGTTCTCTGTATTTAGGTGAGCGAAAAAAAATAAAAAATAAAAAATAAAAACAAAAAATCTGAAAGCAGGCGAGAGAGCCGTGACACGCGACGACAAGCTTTTTTCTCACGTGCACGCATGTCGAGTGGGATTGCGCGCACGAATGAAAAAAAAAAAAACTGTGTTGTATTGCGGTACATACAAGCCGTATTTTTTTTTTTTTTTTTTTTTCACATGTACTTACTGCACCCGTTCGCGTGTTTTCATTTTCCTTCCCTTGTACCTAATCCAACTCTCTGCTCACCTGTCCTCGCGGTGTATATGGTAGGAGTATATAATATTATACAACACATTATAATAACTATAATTACACGAACGAAAGCGCGCGCGCGTGTGCACCAAATGTTTAATATTTAATTTATGTGCCTATAGAAGAAATGTCACATTTTTTCCCCTCTCGATTGTCATCAGATATACATACATACGTGCAACTAACTCCTGCAACAGCGACGTTCGTGATCCCTTGGACGTGAAGTAACCATGCAGCGACTTTTTTATTTATTTTATTTTAAAGCTTCAACAGCTGACACGTGTTTGGAAAAAATTTAATTGGCGTACTGATGAATTGTTCCATCGTTATTCGCTCCTCAAATTAATGTACAAACTCTCCTGTCGGCTGATATTTTTGTTTTGATTAATAACGTCACTCCACTTACTTACTTGGAGACGAATTTTAGTCACGTCGCCTCGCGCGTCACGTATCTGACGGCTTGGATACTTTTTATCACGTGTATGTGTGTGTGCAGTGTGAATTGGACTACGAAATCATCAAACATCGTATCGTCTTGTTGTTTGTTTGTTTTTGTCTTGAAAACTGTACTCTTTTTTTTATCAAAATTGATAAAATCACGTAACTACTGAGCTCGTGTCCATTTATATTTTTTACGGCCACAGCTACAGTGCTTACTTCGATTACTGTGACCTCATGCTCCTCGTGCCTTGTATAAGTACAAAATTTTAACTGAAATCCGATTTATCTCTACCAAGAAGGAGTAGTCAAAGCATGATCGTAAAAGTAATTTTTAAATTGTCGTGTAAACGCAATCATAGGTTATTGTGTGCCAGTTGGTCCGAAATATATATGCCCTGTTTATGAAGCGATAGTCACTCGATGTCGATTTTCAGCTAACGATAATGTACGAATATACGATATTTTTTCAACTTGTAGAATAACTGATGGCAAGTCGTTGATAATCACAAGCAATTAAGCAAATGAAAAAAAATTTCTGTCTAATTTCCGTAGCCACGTGCATGTCATTAAAATCCCTCAGAGGAGATGACCTTTTGGGGAAATGTCTATATCTAACAGAAAAAAAAAAAAGAAAAATCTTTTTTACAAGGTAGACACGCATATTAATGAGCTCACGTTCCAATAAATCTAATAAAATTAGGATTTATCATTAGTGATGACTGCACCGTCGTGTAATTATAATTTTGTATCCTTGACACAAAGTGCGTGTCTACTGACACATGTTAGACAATTTGAATAACTTAAGATTTGAAACCTTTGAATAAACATGAACACCCTTTCACTGCTTTTGGAAAATTATCATGTAGGGCTTTTATAGAAGAAATAATATTCCTTTCAATCTTGTCTTCTATTTCAATACAATAATAAGAGTATTCTTATGACTTAATTTCTATACAATTTTTTTTTCATGCAATAATCGAGGTAACAATGCTAAAATATAACAATGCACACGTAATTTTCAAAACTTGTCCAATGAGTCATGTATCTCATATCTATAAAAAGCAGCAGAAGATCTAAATCAAAGTCTTTGTACTTGCACTTTTAAAGCGTATTTTTTTTACGTGTAGCGCCAAATCACTGAAGTTCAAAAGAGTATCTATATGTCCAGTAACTCTGAGAGCACAAACTTTAAAAAATATTAACATGGTAAATATTGAGCTCTTGCAATTGTACAGATAGTCATAGTTCAATGTTTGTTTCAAATAATCATCGAATATTCAAGAAAATCACAAGAAGACCGCAACAATATTTAATGGCTAACTTTAATTTAAACTGTTTTCAGAAATAGGTACAAGTAGTTGAATAAACGATGGATACACTATTAAATCTACTGTGCACCCGAAAGAAGCACAATCTGTGTTCTGCTTGAAAATCTGGTTTTTCAGATTCGTCACTTTTGTATTGTAAAATCTTATTCAAGCATAAACACAAACATAAGTACGACTATTAATACACAACTTATCGTACTCACTTTCAACGAGTCGTGTGACCTTCTGTCAGTCAATGTCATTTTGGTTACAATTTCTACTAACTGAAATTTTAAACAAAAATAGAATTTATGTTAATAGTTTATTATTCTGTGGGGTTTACGTATGGATTTAATTAGCAAACGCTTGTAATTATTCATCTCATTGAAATACAAGTGCACAATAAAATAACAACTATGACATAAAAAACCACTGAACAAAATTTTTTATGTTTTTATGGTTTTGTTTCTTATGAAATAGTTTGGGAATGTCAGCTTTGTGGTTTGCTGATTAAAATACGGTGGTGGGGTGGTGTGTAGGTTTTGCGTTTTTTTGTCAAGTATTTTGATGGTTCATTTTAAAGGCAAACCATGCGGGGGAAAATAAATCGAGCATTCAAGTAATAATAACGAATCTCTCCTATAATCGAGTATTTTCTCGTTTCATCCAGTCACGCACTATACGGTACAGACTCCACTGGCATGTATAGGTAGGTATACTTATCTTTTCGTTTGCTCACGCATAGGTCCTTTGTATCTATAGAATCATGTGCTAAATGGTCGGATTTATCGTATGAAGTATATAGCTTTGAGAGTGCTGATGGCATAAAAGCTTCGAATGTGCTTTGTTAGCAAATATTACATCTCTTGTGTGCGTTAGGTCAGTATACGAGTATGCGTCAGACGACTTTTTCCAGGAATTTCAATTTAATTTTTAAGTAATTATACTACATTCCCATTTTTTTTAATGGAAAAATAACAAAATTGTACAAAGGCTGGGGGATTATCATCAAAAATATACGTTTTGTTTATCAATCAAAACACGGGACGTGTGTGTGGGTGTAATTAATCGGATACTTAAAATTCGCTCAACCAATTTTCATACAACTGGGCTAAGTATTTCTTAACCTTTTTTTTTTTTTTTTTTTTTTCATTTGAACTAAATATTGGAAATAATTTACGATTTGGTTTTTTCAATTTAATATTTTTTGATTTTCAAAACGGTTTTAAGGATAAAACTTTTTTATGTATGTATTTTTGAACTAATATTCTAGATCATAATTAGAATGCTGTATTATCATTTCACAAATCCTAATGGTATCATTGTCAGCATGTGCTAGCAGTCAAAAGTTTGAATGCAATCCTACTGGTATATGTATTTAATGAGTACCAGAATGAAATATTTTTACTAATTTCATTTCAATACATTATTTTATTGATTTTTCACTAGATTTTTATCTTTTGCTACAAATTCAAAATTGCACAAGTCATTCATTCGTATTACATATATATTAAATTTTTTTTTCTATCAAAACTGATTTTATTCAGTTGACTAAATATAATTTGTTTCCACAACGTAGTCATTTTTTAGTTATGTTAAAAAAGCTTCTAATTCATGTATTTGTAATATTAGTATCAGTTTTTCACTTTGAAGGAATTATGAGAAATTGTATTAAAGTTTAAGTTTTTTTACGTGTTTTAATCGCAACACGACTTGTACATCGCAATCGACTTGTACCGTTTATGATTTAAGATTTAAATCATAGTTAAAATTGCATTTAAATAGCTATTAAATCATACTTATATTACGTTAAATTGTTCTATCAAATAATACGCTGGTTAAATTAAAAGTAGTAAGGAGATACTTTCAAATATTTTATAATGCAAAAGTATGTTGATAAAAAAAATCTTTTCGTTGTAACTTACACAACAAGAAATTGGGTTGGATAATCTCTTTATCAAAAAGTTATTAAGTTATGAATCGAATGATAAACATTTAATTCCAAAGTCGTGTTTAGTAACTCGATAAAGTAATTCGGAGGTGATAACATAATTTAACGGGAATATTGGTAAAAATGATGTATCAGCAGATTTAATAATCAAACTTTTTATGTTTTTGTAGTATTAAAATTTATTTTTTATTTTTTAGAAATTTTTATAATAAATTATATATAATGTATAAAATTTTTCACGCATCCTAATCGGAAATTCAGTATGACTTGTGTTGTCTACATGGTTTAATATGCAAATCACAGTTGAATCACCGTTAAATTACATGCCATGGTTACGAATATCATTCATGTTGATTTTCAGTTCAATAATGCTTCAGAATGTTTATTGGAGAGTAACATTAAATTATAATGATGCTTTAAAAATACTTAATAATTGATTAATTAATGTGATCCCAATTGTAAAGTAAATCATTTAAACCGCGTCAGTCCCTCGTTCCTTATTGTTCTGCAGTTATGATATTCGTGATGCATAAAGCTGTATTTGAAATTTAATGGCAATAAATTTTGAAATGGAATGACATTGCAATATAATTTTTACATTAAAATCGTGCTATTTCGAAATTATAACCACCACATTTGTAAACAGGAGCCGTTGATCTGATAAACTTGTTTTTTCCCCACTACATTCGTACATTGGGGAAGCAAAAATACCAAATACTTGCCCTAGTGCCTGATGATAACTGCAGAACCAGTAAAAAAAAGGAGTTGTGGTTGAAAAAAAAACAAAAAAAACAAAAAAAAAAATCTAGTAAAAGACTCAATACCTCGCAAAGCACCGACAACTTTCCGAAGTCACTACAAGTAAGCGCTGCGTTTAACCCAGTATGATCGGCAGGTTTTCATTTTTATCCAACACAGTACTTACCTACGCGCACTTTCGTTACGAAACCTCTGCACCAAACCGGTCTTCCTCGGGACCAAACGTACGAATCTAATTTATCGGGACACACATTTACTCGATACAGATTAATACGCACGTGAGAACAGGTGATATCGTGATAATCATACGCATCATACGGGAGAGACAGAAGAAGGAGTCACGCGACCGATACTTTTACCACACCACATATGTGTAGGTAAATATACATGTATACATATGAAAATACCGATGCTCTTTCTACCGGTAGGTAAATATACGTACACATACAAGTAACGGTTTTCTCTTCCTCCCTCTCTGCTGCGTGTGGCCATGCAAGCGGCGCGTGCTGCGAGCAAAGCGAAACGGGGTCGGCTCGCGGCCTTCCTGACCGAGAGAACGCTGTTACCGCCGTCTTCGCCGCCAACTGTGAAGATGCTGCTGCTGGCCTAGAATTTCACGCGAACACGTGCTTACTTACGCTTCTTCCCTCACCTTACGCACGTTAAGCACGGCCGAGGAAGAAGAAGAATGCGACTCTCATTACCATCTTTATTGTCCTCGCCGATGTATCGGAAGGACCGGATTTGAGCGGGGCTTGGTTGTGCTTTCGGGAGGGGCTTAATAGTAGTTTTCCTACGAGTTTGAAAAGTCTCTATTTGCGAACCGAGAGGTTTGCGGCCCGAGCCGAAGGCGAGGGACGTAACGAGGTTCGTAAAGGAGACTTTTCGAACGAGTTCCGGAAAACTGTTTTTTCGCCCGAGGAAGCACCAGCCTCCCAAAACCACCCGAGTGCGGAAAAATTATTTTATAACGCGAGGTTTTGTCTTTTGTAAAGATGCGTGCATTTGATACGTATCTATACGTATGGGAAACATAAAATATATAATTTGTGCATACGTATAATTGTAGGATAGGCAATTTGTATGAGGGTGTCCGATATTTAAGAAATATTAATTTAAAATATAAAAATCCAAATGATGTCACCGAGTTCAAATTTTTAACAAATTAAATTAAATTGTATTACCACGTGCCGTCGGAATTCTTTTTGGAGATAATTGTTTGTTCGCTTAAAAATTATTAAATCTAATTGAATGGTATTAGAAATATCTAATAAATTTTTTTTAGGACAAAAGGAGCCGTAAAAATTGCAATAGTTCAAACTCAAGTCAATGTGATGTAATAATTTTTTAGTGGATCAATAATCTTTGGTGTGGTTGAAGAAAAAAAAATTGTTTCTTAAAAACGTTAAAAATCTCATGCCATTTTAGCAGGTTTTGATTGAATTTAATGAAATTTTGTACACTACTGAACTTAAAAAGCTCTTGTTTTTGTCATGTAATGTGTTCCCCTAATTGTGTATCAGATAAAAGTATTAGGTTCAAGTACTATTGATGAGTCAAAAAAAGAATAATAATTGTTTCTGTACTATATACCTCTTGATTGCAACACAATTTGACATGTGAAATAAAACTCGCTCAGGCTACCAGTATGGCTCTACCTAAGAGTCTTTCTGTCGCTCTATTAACTATTTTTTTCCTTACATTCTCTATTTTCTGATGGTACTTTCGTGATGATTTTCCTTTTTCGTACTTACAACTTTCTCGTATTTGCCTTACTTTTCCTTCTGACGACGTACTCTTATACCATTATTATATTATTATTATTATATTATTATGAAAAATATTTATGTGTCTCAATATTTATCTAACTGATACTGAGTGGCTCAACTCTGAAATATTGTTTACCTGTTTTGCTGTTTTGTATTTAAGTACAAATTTCATGTGTATCCTCTTTAAAACTAGTGTAAAATTTTGAAATTTCAGACTAGCCTTAGCTTGAAAAAATAATGATCTTTTGAACTAAAAATATTTTTTATCAATATCTCCTGTTTATTTGAATATTATTACTGTCGCCTTAGGCAACTGTATAATTGCTTGTCTGTGAATGAGAACTTATTTATTATAATGCCTTCACTTACAATTATGGATGAATTGATTTATTTATTTTTTTTTTTTTCCATAATTTTCATATTCCAATTCTGATTGAAAACAAGTTTTGACAACCAAGCCTTATCATAAAACGCGGAAAACCAATTTACACAATAAAAATTCTGGATTTATTGAGAAAGGGAGAGGGAAATTCAAATTGAAATTTATAGAGGACTTGGACCTTGTACAATCAGCGTTTGCATGATAATGATACAAGTACATTTCGGGGAGCACGATTAGAAGAAATGAAAGAGAGATGGAGATTAAATTTCGTTTCAATTAGTCGGTATCGGCAGCAGCTTTTCAGCTCAACATTTAAAAATCGCATTCGAAGGTTGTAACGTTTCGTCATAAGCCATGAAGTTACCCCACATCACCTTGGAATTCCATGTCGCACGCGAGGTAAAGATTTTACGGAATCAACTTTTGAAATATATTCGTACAACTGTCGAACACAGTATGCTAATCACCTCGAGATTCTTATGGTTGGTTAAAAATTTTGAAATATTCATTTTAAAGCGTTATCACACAAAAAAAAAAAAAAAAAAAAAACTTTCGAACGATTGCCAAAGAGGCGTATACCTACGACTCTAATTTGCGGAGCAGTTGAAATTCCATCAGCCAAATTCAAACGAACCTGATTATTAATTTAAAAGTGTCGTCGCGGTGGGAGCACTCCAATTGCTGTACATGCCCCGGGAATGCGCTCCGACGATTTCGTTACGGGAGTTCCTCGCCAACAGTATCTTTTTTTTTTTTTTTTACGGTACTTATGCCGTGCAGTTGAAGTGAAAGGTGTTTATGGATCTACATACTCCTAGACCTAATGATCTCGTTCTTTGCCACGAGCAACCACTGCGTGGCTCCCGAAACCGTACCGAATCGATTAAATAACTGGTCAGAGGTAATGATCGAACGTGATATTATCGAATAGCCCGTTCCTTGGACTTATATACCTATATACGTTTTTCAACAACCCGGAAAATCATCAGCTGTTCTTCGAAACGAGTGCGCACACGTGGCGAGAACGCGTTGACCGAGCGATTTGTTTTTACATGCGTGCGACTAACATGTGAGAGTGTACCTCGTATTTTTGTCGGGGAAAAAAGTTTTTAAAAAACGCCTCGTCAGGTGCAAGAAAAATTTTTTTTTTTCAATAAATTAGTTCAGTGTGAGTTGCTTCCGTATGTATTTTTTGACACAATCAATTTTTTGAAATAATTCAGTCTAGCAATTCTCGCTTGATGAACCTTGAGTTTTTTGTAGGTCTAAGCTCACGATAAAAGTTGGTGGTTGACACTCGGTCAGGTTTTACCAAAGGGAAAATATCTCTATTTATATCACAATGATCGATGTATGAAAAAAGTAATTTTATAAATGTATCTTTTAGGACATGCGTACCTTTTTTTTATGTATACTTAACTCCACAAAGCCTTGAATCTTGATGAACGTCGACTTTCTGATGTGACGTTTCTCACTCTGGGATGTGACGTAAATAAGTATTCGGTAATGCAAAAAACAAAATATCAAATTGTTTGCTCACTACAGGAAGAAACTGACTGATTATACTATACGGTGTTTAATATTATGATTATACGTTTCAAAAAAATATATAACTATCTTGCGTGGCACGTACGAGTATGTATTTACATTGTTACAAGTTAAAACAAAAATACAAAAAAATCCATTATAATAACCAACAGCAAAAAATTTTTTTTTACTTGTGATTCAAATACCAATTACAAAACGAGAAATGGATGTTTCAAACATTACAAGATCCAAATATTCTAATGCTTTTAGTGTATCTTTGTACATAGTGGTGAATTTTTGTTATCAATTTCCTGTACATTGTTCAAATTCCATAGTATTTTTATTAGTTATACGATACAAAAAGCTATTTGAAAAATCGGTCGTACGTAATTATAACAAACGATGATCATTAGAAAAACCAAGAATTGATTTTTATAGTTGCACATATGGAGGAACAACCGTAGGCATTACTCCGGATTGAGATAATTTACTATACAGGCTCTTCTTGAATTGTCGTCGTCTCGATATTTCACGGTGAGCGACTAAAATCAGTTTTACATATATACTAACTCACCTGTGCCAGCATCTAGGTCATCTCTAGACGATTATGGTGAAATTGCGCAATCCTTCTCAGTCCCTGGATCACAGGCGCAGGGGAGAGACGGGTTACGAGACACAAAAGATCGGATACATACAAAATGATCGGGCAACTGGCCAGAATGAGAAAGCGGGCCTGCAGGCGTTATTATGCAAAAGTAGCTCCACAATGATCGGTGTCTCGGCTAAAGTAGAGAGTATGTTATGATACAAGAAAAAAAATTTGCAAAGTCGCCTCGCAATGGCACAATCGTGATGTAAGCTCTTACATCTTTTGCTACATTTGGCCTAATTTTGAAGTTAGCTTTTTGCAAAAGTGAACAGGCTCAGCGACAGATATCGCATACAAAAGCGAGCTTTTGATTTATGGAGATCGGTAAGCGCAACAATTAGACAATGGAGGTCTATACTGAAAAAATTCGTACAGCTGTATTATTTTACTGGTGATTTTGCTTTGAACATACTTACAGTTACATTATTCTGGAATTGTAGAAAAAAAATTAAGGACTTGTGTAAAAGCATGAGAAACCAGAACTCGGCTAGGGGCGTGGAATGTAATAATCGTTTTGCGTTTATGAATATGCATAAACGTGTAATGTACAGACTTCAGATTGCTGGAAACGAGTTTATTTGGTGTTCATGAATATTTGTTTTTCTTTCGGTTGTAATTTTATTTCTCAAGTTTCATGAAAATGTGGTATAAATTGATAAAATTCAAAATAAATCAATATTAGTTGTAACATCGCGTACATAACGATTTTTTTTCCTTGTGTTGTACGATTTCTATTGCATACATTTACTAGCTTACGAGTTTTATATTTTTTTTTTTTTTTTTTTTTTTTTTTTTAAGTAAAACAAAAAGGAAACTACAAAAGTATGCTCGAAAAATCACTTGACTTTTATTCCAGTATGTGTAGTATTATCACCTTCTTTTTCTTTCTCGTGTAGACGTAAGAGTTTACTGTTGGTCCCGATTCCCGATATACTTTTGATAGTGTACACGTTGCATGTACATACATATATATACCTTCTAGAGTACATAATACATACAGGTGGTGCACTTGTTTTGCGTACCATACATACCAATTTACACGTTATGGTTATGTAAGCAGTGTAATTAGTTGGTGCGGTTGCGCGGTTAAAGTTTGCGGTTTTTGGCTATATAGGGTACGTTTAATTGAGTGATCGATCTATTCGAAAAACATAACTTGGCGTGGTGTGAATACGTGCGTGTCTGTATTAATTATATTAATTTCAGCATTATTATGTTATATTATTTATATTAGTGCGTACAGAAGTCGTACTGATGGCAGGGGGGGGGGGTGCAATGTGTGCATTTGCCATTGCAGACTTTCATATGTAGATAATGATTTATAATTTAACTGTTTTTTATGTCATCTTTAGTTGCCATATCTGTCTCGATGATTCATTTTTATTTTATACGCATAAGAAATCAATTATTAAAACTATCATATAAATCGTTCGTGTTATCATGATTGAACTTCACTAAAATTTGTTTAATCATCAATCGGTAATCGTTATTACTACAATAATTAATTATTACTGTTGTTATCTTTTATTATACCATTAAACTACATTTTACATCATCTAGTATTATAAATATGATTTTTCTACTTGAATACTAGGCTTTCAATTATGTATTAATAGTGATTATAGAAATGTGTATTACTGCGTAATATTGGCCAGACAGCACGGATAGTCCAAAAGAGTTAACATCGAATACTTGAAAGTATTCGTTTAGATGTTCGAAAACTGTCCCCAAAGTATACTTACTACTATAAGTTAAAAAATCACAAGTATTAGAATTATTTGAGGGCCTCCAGCAGGGCACGGTCAACGCCCCGATATTATTTAACATATACATTAGTGGCTTAGCTAACCTATTTGAATTAAATCAAAACCTGGGCAAACATGCAATCTTTTTTGCTGACTACCTTATTTTATATACAAGCGCAAAAAAGCCATCCGATGCAAAAAGCAAACTAGAAAACCTAGTTAATAACGTAAATTTTTACTACATAAAATGGTTCTTAAAAATAAGCGCACCTAAGTGCGAATCGATCCTAATCAGGCTCGATCACAGCAGACTTAGTAGATCCGAAAGACGGGATTGGAAAGATTTTAAGATTCAAATAAGAGGGGATAACGGACAAAAAATAGATATACCTCACAATAAATCAGTAAAATACCTGGGGGTTCAAATTGATTACCTGTTAAAGTTACATGAACACCCAATCACACAATTATACAAAGCTAACCTAGCATTTCAATCCTTAGGAAACTTATTTTACAATAAACATTTAAACAAAAGAGCCAAGGTCACATGTTATTGTCTATTAATCAGACCAATAATCACATATGCAGTACCAGTATGGTTTAATCAAAGTGCCTCCACAATGGAAAGAATTAGGACATTCGAAAGAAAATGTTTGAGAGCCTGTCTAAACACATACAGGAATCCAGTACATAATTACCAAAAATATGTTAGTAATAAAAACATCTACAACATGGCCGGGATACCTCGGATAGACATACATATGTTGAAGTTATGTAGAAACTACTACGTTAACGCTAAAAAAGTTGTAAATAATATTATAATTTCGGAATCACTAGTTAACTTAGACATAGAATTATTAGAAAAAGGCAAAGTTAATGGAATAGTTTCGCCAGAAACGTTCTTATTATTAGATAAGCAAAGACTGATACAAAAGAACAGCAATATTCCGATAATATACCATTGGTCTGGACACCAAAGAAACAAAAAGATCCCAAGGGATCTTGGACACACTCCCCCCATCAAGTACAGCACCGCTCTATCTGATGCAGATAGTAAGGAAAAGACATTCAAAAACAAAGCCTACTGGTGGCTACACAATTAGAGCTCACATAGAGTGGTGCTTACTTGACTGGGAAGAACTTTGTAAATATATATGTACATAATTAAAAAAAAAAAAATTCTCATTTACCCTATCCCACACAAACCAAAAAGGCTGCCACGGGCAAGTTAACGTTAAGGTATTTTTTCTTGTATAACTGGAATTTTTTTGACCTTAAAAAAATCTGTTAAATGTAATAAAGAAACCCATACTATGTAATAGTTTAAGGATTAAGCTAATAACATCCCAAGAAATACTTGTAGAGCATAAACTTATGCCAATTAGTATATAAGAACCAACATTGTAAAGCGTTTTTTTGTACGTCATATTCCACGCTTGTATTACTCAACATTGTACCTGTTTTGAAAAAAACGTTTTTTAAAAAAAAAAAAAAAAAAAAAAAAAAAATTGTAGCCGAGTAGATTAGCGTGTTTGTGGCACACGTAAACGTTTGGCTGCCGGGGGTTCGAGACCAACTTACTCAATTTTTTCGAAAAAAATTGAGGTTACTTATATTTTTTTTTTTTCAATTATGTCTATAATTTGTATTCGTAAATAATACTTTGAGAATACTTTTGAAGTTACAATCTGAACAATGTACTCTTAACGAACTATTCGGAGCTTGAAAAAGGTGATATATATAGCCCTCATTCGTAAAGGATGATTTAAGTATACTTTGGGGACAGTTTTCGAACATCTAAACGAATACTTTCAAGTATTCGATGTTAACTCTTTTGGACTATCCGTGCCGTCTGAGTTGAGTAACGTTGGGTTATAAACTATTTTTTTGTAACTGTAATAAGATTTTTTTTTCATTCAAGACCAATGTATAGCTGAAAGTTTAACACAATTAATAGATTACGATAATCGCCATCTTTACTAGAAAAAGTTCAGGGATGATTCATGACCACTATCTAGAAAACCCATTAGAAACCAATTAAAAGCATTTCTAACTCTGTTAATAGATTTTTAATGGGGCAATATCGAAATTATTTTTTGATTATGAAGCCGAAGTTATCTAAAAGCGTCTAATGAATTCGAATGACACGCTCGAAATAGAAAAAAATAATCACTAGTACCGTACAGCATATTTATAAGCAGTAAAATACTTTTCAACATAAAAAGCTAAAATCCACCAACAAGGATGTAATGTTATCTCGTCTGTTCGTTTTTTTGCAGGCACGGAATCGTCACAACAACGCGAGATGAGTTTGCGGGTGGACCGAGCACAGAAGCAGCAGCACCACCAGCGACAACCGCGTAGTTTTGGCAGCTATCGCGACAACCGTCCCCAAAAAAGTATCTCAAAGTTGGCGGCGAGCTTATTTTTCACTCGTACTCTGTTTTGAGAAGAAAGTCAACGACAAATCAAACACGCTTATTTGAAAGAGCAGGGGACCCCTATATCTTTCTTCCAACTACTCCCTCGTCTCCCCAACACCCTCTTCTTCCTCAGCTTCCATCGATAGCAACTCACTCTCCTGCGCTAGGAGCAAACCTCGATCTTCCTCGTACAGCTTCCTCTCAAGTATAATCCAGCCAAGTTTGGACCGTGTCGTTGATTAGTTGACGCAAGAGTGGGAAAGAGCCAAAAAATGGCCACAATGCCCGAGGTCGGCTACACGTCGGTGAAGGACTTTTACCGGGACCGGTCGATTTTCATCACCGGTGGCACCGGCTTCATGGGCAAGGTTCTCGTCGAGAAGCTGCTCAGGTCTTGCCCCGGCATCAAGAACATCTATCTCCTCATGAGGCCCAAGAGGGGACAGGATGTGCAGAAAAGGCTGCAGGAATTACTCAATGCTCCGGTAAGACCGATTGCGGCCAACTGTTTTTTTCTTTTTCTTTTTTTTTTTTTTGCATGCCATGAATGTGATTTGGGTTTTTAAGCGCGTATTATTGTCGCTCACTTTGTGATTAGTAACGAGTCGAACGATGATTCTTTTTTACGTTGGTAACTTGTTACAACCGTTAAAATTGTCCATAAAATTATCCTTCACTCAACCAGTTACAAGTTATTGTTGGTCATCGCCAGAAAATTGATTTATTACTTGTAAAAAGCTAAAAGTCAATGGCGGAACGAACGAATTGACAATGTAATCGTTGCAGTTGTTCGACAAGCTACGCCAAGACTGCCCACACGAGCTACTGAAGATAGTGCCAGTGGCCGGGGACGTGACGGAACCGGAACTAGGTATTTCGGAGTCCGATCAGGAACTGCTGATCCGCTGCGTCTCGGTGGTTTTTCACTCAGCTGCGACTGTCAAGTTTGACGAGGCACTCAAGCTCTCCGTCACCATCAACATGCTTGGCACGAAGCGCCTTGTTCAGCTCTGCCATCGAATGCACAATCTTGAGGTAAATGTTTGACTTCGTAGATAATTGATTACAGAAACCCGCAAAGAAACATATATGTGCTAAATATCAGAACGTAATGGAAATTAATAAAACTTGCTGGGAATCATAGTTGCACTCATTTGGTTGCACTTAACCAAGATCACAATGAGATCTAGTACTTATCAACACAAAAACAGTCAAAAGCTTTTGAAATAACTTTAATTTGAGACTCAGTAAAGTTATCAATGTGGATCAAGTTCAAAACTATCAACATTGATGTAGAAAATGAGGAAGACAGAAGCTAAATAATTCTCTAAGTCTCATTTGCCCAGCCAGTGTGATTTACTTACTACCACCACGTGGTCAGAAAATCCTATAGGGTTATATTACTATAGCAATGATAGCCAATGTAGCGATAAGATTTTTTTTATACGCCTTACACTTTGTCTATTTTTAATAGTTAAAACTTTTTTACTTTGTGTATAAACTGTCGAAAAATATAGTGCTCTTCATAAGAATTCATGTCGAAACTATTTACAACAAGCTTTGTCTCTTGCTTATTAAAATGAAATTTTGAGGAAGTGTTGAGTATAATGTAGTACATCCATTCTCAGAGTATCATTTATTTTTAACGTTAATCATTTCACGTATGAACCATCTAATAGACATGTACAATAATAAAGAAAAAATTGATATGGTATCTTTGTCGATATAACGTAAGGACTTTAACGTCTCGTTTCTGAATTGATTCTAAATAAAATTTTATGATATCATACTAACCAATTTGGAGTCAAAGTCTTTTTATTCCATTATAACTTATGGTTTTTTCGAAAATTTTTCGTAATGTGCGTAAAAATTGGGGGCCTCAGTTCGACGATCGGCTTCTGTAGAGGGCGCATCTAGCTGTGGCTTAAAGGCTTGTACTTGGCCAATAATGAGCTAGACACTACACGCGAATGATAAAGAGGTGAAAACATCAGTTGAAGCTTTCAAGGCCTACTACCTACAGATCAGTCACAAGGCGATAAAAATTTATTTATTTTTTTCCCAACGAAAATAGTTAATCGGCGGATTTTATATTTCAACAAATTTGAATATTTTATTACATATTGCAACAAAACAAAGTGTTATCCATTTTCAGGCCCTAATACACGTGTCGACGGCGTACTGCAATTGCGATCGAAAAGACGTCGAGGAGGCGATTTACCCGGCACCCCACGATCCCGAACAAATAATCTCGTGCACGAACTGGATGGACGACCAGCTGGTCGAGGAGCTCACGCCCAAACTGATAGCCGGTAGGCCCAATACTTACACCTTCACCAAAGCCCTAGCGGAGAGTATGTTGCTGCGCGAGAGCGGTAGCTTGCCCGTTGCCATCGTCAGGCCGTCCATTGTTCTGTCCTCCTTCCGGGAACCCGTCGCCGGTTGGGTTGATAACTGGAACGGACCCACCGGCATCATAGCTGCCGCCGGCAAGGGCTTTTTCAGGTTAGTTCAACCTTGATCTTTATTTATTTGTGATGTTTTATCTCATATTCTGCCATGACTAATTGTTTTTGCTCCTTTATCAATACTAAAGATACTCGATATTACTTTTAGAACATTATGTACTTATTTGACTCGTTTTCAAAGTCCACGTGGAATTAGTTATGGGCAACCAATTCCACGCAGATATGTCTATGTGAAAATTTGTTTCGTCTCAAATTTCCATGTGGATCATTCCACCTGGACTTTGGAGACGAGGTGTACTGGAATAAAATACTGTCAATACTAGAACCTAGTTTATTGCCGCACTAGAATATTCGTCAACATACTAAATTTCATTTCGTCTACATTTTAACCAATGTAAATTATATTAAATATCACTTTTAAAAAATCAGTGCATTATTATCGATAACTCACAATGGATGACTATAACTTGTTTCAATGACGTCGATACTAGAAGTTTACCGTGATTATAACTTTTATTCATAAATGGCCATCTTCGGAAGAAATAGTCGTTGTGGTTATTCACGGTTCATTTTTGCGAGGCGAATACAATTGCCACGAGTAAAACCATGATGAGTTATCGTTTATTGATTCTAGTTCTAAATATTGCCACTATGTTCACGAGTCAGACGTAATAAACATCAATAATTGAATTCCACTTTACCATTTTATTAATAGACTTTGGAATTTGGTTCCACTTCCACCACCCAATCACCAAAAACAACGAAAAAAAGAAATAAATTTAACTTCAATAAATTTCTAAAAAGGACGATGCTGTGCCACGAGGACAAGGTTGCCGATCTGGTGCCGGTCGACATAGTGATCAACCTGATGATCGCCGCAGCGTGGCGAACAGCGATACACCGCACGGACTCGATAGTCGTGTACAATTGCAGCACGGGCCAACAAAATCCCATAACCTGGAAGCACTTTGTCGAGCTTGCCTTCAAGTACAGCCGCTTGCACCCGACGAGTGGAGCGGTGTGGTACCCTGGTGGCAGGTGCCGCAACTCGCGCCACATGAACCGGATCTGCGTGGCCATCCAGCACCTCGTGCCGGCCTATGCGCTCGATCTACTGTCGAACTTGCGTGGCGGCAAGCCCATGATGGTCCGCGTCCAGGCGAAGCTCGACAAGGCTGCCAAGTGCCTCGAGTACTTCAGTACACAGCAGTGGAACTTCAAGGACGAGAACGTCAAGCAGCTCAGCCAGCAGCTCAGTCCCGAAGACAGGCAGACCTTTCTCTTCGATGTCAAGCAGATCGATTGGCCGTCCTACCTTGAGAACTACATCCTTGGCATCAGGCACTTTATACTCAAGGAGAGCCCAGAGTCTTTGCCCGCTGCTCGTTCACACATAACGAGGTAATTTAACAGTATACTACGCACCAAGGGATAGAAAGTATACGGCATTCCCTTCCGGGTGTGAAGATGATGCAGTACTTTCTTCCCGAGGTATGTATAGGGGTAAATGGCCCAATTACTGCGCAGGCACCAATTACTGTGCACTCGACGGTAACTGAAAATAAGAAAAACAGACTGAAAAATTTGGGTGCTTGGATATTGTAACACGTACGGACATTAATAACGTTCAATCCAGAATCATAATTTACATCATGGCATTTATAATTGTTTAACTGAGTGACTCTAAACGAATCTAACCTACAAAACTTTGTAGTTGTGCGTAGTGATTGGTGCGCAGCAATTGGGTCTAGGGCTTCAGCATGAAAACCTTATGGGAGAGACCCGCACAGTAATTGGGGGCGCAGCGACTGGTGCTAATTTTGAAACCATGCGCAGTAATACCAGCAAGTGATATCAGCACCAAAACAATTATTGAAATAAAAAATAAGTAACATAACAGAAAAATGTTTGTCGTTTTAATCGCATAAGATGCTGCAGATAAAGATTAAGTAAAACTGCTTCAATTTACATCGAAAAACATTGAGAAATGAGAAACTTAGTTCAGTCAAAAATTTCAGTGCGCGGTAATTGGGTAATTTACCCCTACGATTTTTTTTCTTCCTTCGCTGAAAATGCGCCTTTTTTCCGTGATTTCAAGAATAAGAGTATTACAAAACTTCTCGGATGAAAATCGCATTCGTTGCTTAATGGGAAAATATTTTGGCATTATCTACATGAAAATTCCCTCCCTAACCAAAGATGGGGTGGTCAACACGTAAAGAATATCAAAATGCTTTCCTACGAGCAGTAAATAAGATTTTTTACCCGGGAGGGAATGAGGCACTTTACTCATTTAAAGTAGGGGAAAAAAACGTAGTTTCGGTGGAGGTATGCAAAAAATATAATTTACACCACATCTATAGCAGTTAGGCTACGCGGGCGGTAACGTATTATATATACGCTCCACGGGCCAGTGGAGAACGATCCATTATACATTCATGCGTATTATACATGTATATGATAGTAAAGTTTTTCAGCTTTATTGATTTATTTTAAAATTATCAATTAAAAATAATAACTAAATTTAAAAAAAATTAAAAAATATGGTTTTTAAGAAAAAACGTTTTAGAAGTGAGCAAAAATATGTGTTTTGGCTTCTATTGTAGTGGCAGTAGATTCACATAATTTTTTAGATCGAACAAAGATCTGTTTTTCACTCACGCGCGGTTGAGTTTTAGTAACCCTTAATTTTATCATAGTATAAATTTTCAATTTCTTCGAGTAAATTGGTGAACGTTCTATCGTTTTCATTTAACAATGGTGTTTTATAAGTTAAAAAAAAATTGAATGACTGAAGCTGATTTAAATTTTCTACGAGCTAAATATAGATGGCTACTATTTCTATAATCAGTTATTAGTTGTACTTGAAAAAAAACGTGCACTAACAAAGTTTGTGTCTTAAATTTCATTATGATTTGTGCTTTACTAATAAAATAGTATGGCGTGAATATGTATTTACATAAACTCTACTTAGGGTATCGAAGCACTGGTGTACATTTTTTCAGTACTTATATATTTTTACGGTGTCATTGTCCAAAGACACTGAATGTTAATTGCTACAAAGCATCGTTTTAGCCAATAATGCATTTACAGTAAGGATATTAGCGTGAAAATAAAAAAAAATAAAATAAAATAATTGATTAAGTAATTTATTTTCTTGACTTATGTTTTTTTAATCTTATTATGGTCATCTGTTGTCGCTGGGTAACCCCCCTGGGTATATTTAGAGTATCTTAATCTTTTAAAATATTTTTTTTCGTATAAAGGTATAGCCAAAGGGTATATAAGCTCAAACACTTCGACTCTATTAAATGTATTTTTGTTTTGTTTTTATAATGGAGGTATTATTTTCGTCTTGTACTAATCTCTTGTGATCAAGTGTAATAAGCGATTCCAGTTGTAGTATGCTGTTTTTTAACTTACTACATTATAATTGGTTATTTTAAAATTTTTTAGAAATAATCTTGATAAATTTTTCTTAATTCGCATAATCATCTTTTCCTTTTCAAAATATTGATGGATCACGTGATAAAGTCTGTTTATTTGAGATTTGATTTATCTAGGATGATGACGTAGTTTGTTAATAGCAGGGAAATTCATGAGTACGAGTTGAAGTCATAAAAAAATAGTATCTATTGTAAGGTACAATAAAATAAATAATTTTTGTTAGAAAAAAATCCAATCGTTTTAACCAATCATCGTACTTGAAAAGTTAAGGAAAACGTTTCATCAAACTCCGGGGGTTGGCGCACCAAGCGCGCAGGGGGCGCGAGTTCATTAAATTATCGATGTGTGAATAAACTCACTAGATTGTACATACAATATTCGGTTTGATACATATTTTGTAGTATAATTTGGATTCTGCTGACCTTTCTGTTTCATTTGAACCGAATAATAGTCGAAATGGGGTTCCCTTGAAAAACCACATGTTTTTGCAAAAAATTTCCAAGAAACGTTTTTTTGTTTCAAATCAAACAAAGAAAAAATAGCAAGTTTTTCGATAACATTCATAAAAACTGACAAAAACAATGATACCCTACCATTCTGAGCTAAAGTTAAAAATTAAAATTAAAATCTCTCAATTTACACGAACCTAAATCGTAAGCACGTAACAAATTTTCCCAGAATACCTTCGCTGCCCCTTGTAATGATGTATACTTATTGTCACAAGTTATCAATGTATAATAATTATTGTCGGTGATATATATACTGCCTGTAGATGTCACGAGTGACTGAATGACACACTAGTATCTTTCCATCTCCTAAACTAAACCCAACTTGTATACACTACAAAAACCCAATGGGTAATAACTCATGCCTCATTTGTCACATTGCAGATTGTACTGGCTGCACAAAGCGTTGCAGATAGCATCGGTGCTACTCGCGGTGCGGCTCCTTTTGTCGCACAGCACTTGGGCTCGCGGCGCTTGGTTTTCGCTCCTCTCGTTTGTTCTGCGCATGTGCCGCATGATTGTCTGACGACTCAGCTGCAGCAGCTCAGAAGACGATAGCACCAGCTCGCGTAGAAGCTCGATCGCAAATAATCATCAGCAGCAGAAAAATAGGATGCTCAAAAAAACAACCACCACCACCACCACCATCACCACAATAACCACGATTGCCATCACTACCAGCGTAAGGATAAACCTAAGACTCGTCCTGTGCGCCCAGGCGACCTGAGAGAGCTTTTGCTCGACGTAGATCCAGGCCGCTTGCTCGCTCACCACTCGCTCTCTGTCTCGGAGACTCGCTGTGCTCGCTGCGCCAACATACCCTAATGATCGGATCGGTATGTCTAGCTGTTTGTATGTGTGTGTGCCTCTATGTGCGTGTCGGTCGGCGGCTCAGCCCCAGCAGCCAATGAACCCATCACGCAACTGGAACCCCACGACCCATACGGTAACCCTCAACCCCGAGTGTGCTAATCCTACATATAATATACAATAACTAAAACATAGAGTTCAAGAGGATAATGAGTAATTAACATATATGATTAAATAAATAAAGATGACAAAAGTAACATAAAAAAAAAAAAACAAAAAACAAAAAAAGGAAAAAATAGTAAAAAACATAAGCAAACTAAATAAATGAAAAAAACATGGTATACATATAATATGTAATCGTAAAGGAATTGGATCGTCATGTTATATACATATTATATACATACGTCACGTAGGGAGCTTTTCGCGCACGCACATGCTGCAGGATAACGGGTTACATCTCGCCGAGTAAAATNAGGGTTACCAACAATTGTTTCCTTTGTTCTTAATTCCCTAGATTAAGTTTCGTTTACATTGTTATCATTGTTGTATTGACGATTAGTGCATATATATTAATGCAATTACCACATAGCCGATGTAAATCGTTGTTGTACGGAAAAATGGAACTGGTGAGAACGAGTTTCGAACGATGCCGTTCTTCGCAAAATATTTAGACGGGTCCAACTCTACTTGTATGCGAAATTAGCTTTTCCCTCCCTTTGGGGTGAAAAAATCGACGAGATTCAAAGAGAAAACACGAGGAAGATAACAAAAGACAGAATATCAACGTCATTCCAGTTATTGTTTGGTGCGAGGGATTTAATGAAGCATAATCGAAATGAGATTTTATAAAAAAAAAAAAAAAAAAAAAAAAAAAAACGTCAAAAAAAAGAATATTGCAAATATGCTTAAAGGAGTAATAAAACAATAAATAACAAGTAACAAGTAAAAAAAAGACGTCGACAAGCTTTGTAGTGCATTTTTTGTAGCATGTCATTGTTAAGAGAAAAACAATAATAAAGTAATAAACAAGTATGAAAAAAAAAAAAAAATATTTGAATTGACAAAAGTCGATGCGAGCGAAAGCTGTAGAATAGCGTGGCGTCCAATACGGGGATTTATCGAGTGATAAAGTAATAAGAGGATGTGTAGAAGGAGCCTTAGATATTTCGCGCTTCCGACATACAATGCGACCCTCACATACAAACATAAGCATATTTATGTGTATTATAGGATGTACGTTATTTCTTAATTTTTCTTACCGCCAACCAAAAACTCTTTTGAAGCCTAAAACTAAGATCTCTGATTTGCTAAACTCGTAATATTTATATTACGGCTGCTCCCCAATTAATATACATCGGGCATGGTTCCAGATTTTTTGTTACGTATACATTTTTAAAACGTTTTTAAACGATTGAATTATGTTGAAAACTACTAAAACGATGAATTGATTTAAAAAAAAGTAATAATAATAATATCAACAATAATTAATAAGTAAATACGAGAAAAATCGACTTTCCATAGTTTTTTTAGGCTCTTGGAAAGTTTTTTTTCTCCATACTTGTATGTTTGGCAAAAAAAATCTGAAAAAATGTTATAGTAGTGTACAAAAACTAGAGTTAAAAAATAAATCAAGGGACACCTCTATACAACTCTACGTTAGATGTTATTTAAATGGAAAAAAATTGAAAATCAATTTATTCTAAGGAACACGGGGCAATTTAGAAATTATGGATTTTGTAAGGCAGTGTTATAAACTGTAGAAGTATTTTTAGAAGTGGTTTAATTAAACAAAATTTCAGCCAATGGTCACCCTATCATACATATAAACGTGCAATAACCACATACACAAATGAACCTATGTACACGTGTAACCGTAAGATATTAAAGAAAAAAAAAAAAAAAAAATAAGGAGGAAGAAGCCGCTGAAGGTCAAGATAAAGTAAATGACACAGAGTCGGGATGGGATGATGATGAATTCCTATCGTTCTCACGATGTCGATAGTACTTGTACTTAAATTCTTATCTTTGAAGTGTGTCGGAAAAAAAAAAAAAAAAAGAAGTTTAGGGCTAAAATAAAAGGGCCGAGAACTCTGGCGCGCCTTACTCGACGAACAAAAGCNAAAATAAAGAAAAAAAAAAAAAAAAAAAAAAAAAAAGAAGTTTAACAGACACAACTCCCCATATTTCACTCTTCTTACACTGATACAAGTATGGACAATGTGGAAAATACAAGCTTTACTATAATCGATGGGTCGAGCATGAAACTGCATTTAAGCAGGATGGTAAAATAATTAATAAATGTAAAGATATACGAAACATAAAAAGGAAGATGGAAAATAATACATGAATAACCGTAACGTTGCACCAGGTCAATTTTTTATAAAGACGCTTGTAAAACGCGAGGCGATATATTATTATTATTATCATCATTATTACTATTAATAAAATCATTAAAATTATCATTGTTGTTGTTATAATTATCATTAATAATATTATTATTATAAAATCAATGCACTGGAGACCACGTGAAACATCCACATGACATACTTTTTTCATACGTGAAAAAATTATAACGGTGACTGGAAACAAGAAAAAAGAGAGCATGAAAGAGGCAAAGAAAGAAAAAAGGAGAGATGTAACGAAACAGTAAACGAATAACGTTGAAATAATATGAATAAGGAAAAAAGCGCACGCACGACGCGATGGTTCATTATATACGTAAGTAAAAAAAAAAAAAATGAAAAAAAATAGCGTCGTGCCCCTTGGGTATTGTCGGTATCTGACATCCTTAATATATTATTACAAGTACACTTGTGCGCCGTGACGTAAGATACCTAGACGGATACTTTTTGTTATGTCCAATCAAGTGAATATGTTCGAACGAACAACAATATAAAAATATAAAAAAAACAAAATAAAGAAAATGAGCAGAGTGAGAAAAAAAGAGACGATAAGGTTGCTCGATCGTTTTCGGTATTTTCATCCGAGCGGGGCAGAGGGGACAGTGCCACGTGTTTGTTCGAACGGATGAGTCAGTTGATTATTGATTAAATTTTTTAATGTAAATTTTAGCGCAGGTGAGAGATTATTTATTGAGTGATAGCAAGGGACAAAATATTACTCAATTGAAAGGAGAAACCACGAACAGGTGCAACTGTGTGGCATGATGTGGGCGTCGTCGTTCTCTTTTGCGTTTCCTCGTGTGGGATAACAATAAAAGACATAAGTAATTTTTGGTGTGCGTTGAAATACGTGATATTTCTATATCGTCTACTTGAGCTTTGTTGCATAATGTACTTATAAATATTTATGTACGTATACATTTACCGTAGCGTTAAGTATTGATTTTCAAAGTAATTTAAAATCCTAGAATTAATATATACATACATATAAAATCATTCCTCTAAATTAAAAATCGAGTTATTCCTATATTGCGTATTATCATTGCCAAACGGATTATTGATGGAAAGTGGTATCTTTTCTGTAATTTTTCCAGGTAAATTTTTTTGAAATCATGTAAATAATCATAAGATAAAAAAAAAATAAATAAATTACAAGCAGATGAAAAACATTATTAACAATTATTCAAAATCCTCTAAGCCACGGGATCTAATTTGCTGATCAAACCACTGGTATAACTCTGATGCTTACTTACTGACGCTTCGAACACGTGCCGATTCTCACGTAGCCGATATAAAAAAATCTATCTGTAAAAAAAAAAAATGTACACTTGAATCTGATATAAAATTCATCACAGTTGGAAACTAAAAATTTTTAATTTTTGTCTTTGTCGCCAAACGCCTCTACGTATCTTACAGAACGTTATCATTACAATTAATAACATGTTTATCACACATTGTTGGCGAAATCTTGTTATTAGGTGTATCCGTGTCATCTCACCTTGAGTTTCTCATCAGTCGCGTCTTGAATCAATAACGAAGGCAGTGGCATTACGCGCGTAAATAGTTTGTTATATCGATATCGTTGTTGAGCACGCGTATGCCCGAGTGATTGTATTTACATTTCATCCCCTTGGCCCATACCTTCGTTCTCCTCCGAATACAATAAAAAGATTTTTTGATTAAATCGCGCCTAGCCGGTAACTGTTCTTCATCGCGAGATTCGTATATTACGCAACGTACGTGTGAAAAGGTCTCGCTTGTGTGCAGCGGCTGCGAGGAGATGGAAAATATTTTACTCGTTGAAGGAGGCACTGACAATGATTAGTTGAAAATTGTGTAAATATAATGCGATGCTAACATTTTGCCAAACTCTCGAGCGATTCGTTTGGCGAAATCCAGAGTTAAGGGAAAAAAAAAGCTTACTGATTGTCATCTTAACGATATTTGCGAGACCTCCGAGGAATAAAGGATGAGGTGGATGAATCCAAAAGGATAATAGAGTGACAAATAAACATTGCATGTGCTGTAACACTGACACGCGTCGCCTGTAATAACCTGCAGAGATCGGCACGTCTAAATATTTCAGCCAAGACGTTATTCCGTTATTTCATTGTACGTCGGTATATTATAATATAAATATGCATAATATAATATATTATTACACTTCAAAGCTTGTAAATAATAGACATACTATAATCAATTTTTTATAAAGGCTCAAACACTTCGACTCTATTAAATGTATTTTTGTTTTGTTTTTATAATGGAGGTATTATTTTCGTCTTGTACTAATCTCTTGTGATCAAGTGTAATAAGCGATTCCAGTTGTAGTATGCTGTTTTTTAACTTACTACATTATAATTG
Source organism: Copidosoma floridanum (assembly GCF_000648655.2). The sequence goes on along the minus strand of NW_019379529.1, from coordinate 540,169 downwards.
GTTATTTTAAAATTTTTTAGAAATAATCTTGATAAATTTTTCTTAATTCGCATAATCATCTTTTCCTTTTCAAAATATTGATGGANAAAAAAAAAAAAAAAAAAAAAAAAAAGAAATAAATAAAGTAACAAAATGCAGATTTTTAACTGTTTGCCAAATTACGAGATAACGTAAAAATGAGAAGAAAAAAAAAGTGTAAAACTTAGCGATTCCTTTTTATAATTTTAGGGCTGGTAATGTTTTTTAATTTGTTAAAATAGAGCGTGTACGAAGAATAAAAGTAAAACTTAGGTAGTTTATACATGGAATAATTTTTATAAAGCGAACGAAGGTCTGCAGGCTTTGTATACCTTTAACACGTGAAAGGGTTACCAACAATTGTTTCCTTTGTTCTTAATTCCCTAGATTAAGTTTCGTTTACATTGTTATCATTGTTGTATTGACGATTAGTGCATATATATTAATGCAATTACCACATAGCCGATGTAAATCGTTGTTGTACGGAAAAATGGAACTGGTGAGAACGAGTTTCGAACGATGCCGTTCTTCGCAAAATATTTAGACGGGTCCAACTCTACTTGTATGCGAAATTAGCTTTTCCCTCCCTTTGGGGTGAAAAAATCGACGAGATTCAAAGAGAAAACACGAGGAAGATAACAAAAGACAGAATATCAACGTCATTCCAGTTATTGTTTGGTGCGAGGGATTTAATGAAGCATAATCGAAATGAGATTTTATAAAAAAAAAAAAAAAAAAGACTTTGCCTGAGCTCTCGAACGTTAAGTGGATACAAATACATGTACAACAAGAAAAGAATAAAATGATTTTAGGGAAACGCCATGCGCACGCGGTAACGTATATCAATAAGTGCACGCGCGGGTTGCATTGGTAAAGAGTTTTTGGTTATTACGACTTGAAGACAGCCTTGAGGGCTGGGAGGCCGAAGCTTGGGTGCAGTTTTGAAACTGTCAACGCTGCGGTTGCAGTGGTATAGTAGCGGCATCAGCAGCTACGGACGGAATGAGGATAATAGGCAAACGAAAAAATAAAACAGGATGCAATGTAAAGAAATACGATTAGACTTTTATTCACTACTTGTTCTTTATAATAATAACTTTTAAGCAATTGTTGATTTTGTCATTCATCATAGTGATTATTATTATTATTATTATTATTATTATTATTATTATTACAATTATAATTACGTGTTTCTTTGAGGAATGAACATTTTATGTGTAGGTGAATACATGTATCAACGTATGTTTATACATTATTGTTTTATGATTGTAAACATGGTTTTTTTTTGTTTATCGAGCTACATGAGAATTATTTTGGTTTTTTATGTATTTATTTAATTGTGGAAATTTATTATGAATAAAGAGTAAACATACAATATCATGATTTTTTTATTGAACCTATAAACCATATAACTTTGGATAAAGTAATGCTTTATCTCATTTCTGTCATCTTGATTGTAGCAACTAATTTATTGTTATTTCTATGTATGATCTTGTTCATGTTGTTGCTCTTGAATTGGTGTTTCTATATAGGTAATGTTATTTAAATTCAATTTAAGTGATTTTTTTACATCTAGTATTTTCACTTCAGTTATGCTTTAGCCTGCGATTCAAGTAATATGTGTTTATTTTTGAAATTTCATGTTTTCTTTAAGTACATCGATTATGAAACTCCTAAATATTAACGGCTCGTATTTATTGTTTCATCATGGCGTTTTAGCTTTTATGGCCTAATAAGACATGTAAAATATTTTTCACCAAGTATTTATTGCTTACATTTTAGTCCCTCGGACACTCTCTGGGTGTAAATCCTTTTTTAATGTTGTTCATGATTATTAAAAAATTCATGAAGTAAAATCAGCACCGATTATTTAAAACTGTGATATAGCAAAGCGTAAACAATTTTAGATTGTTTGGGTCTCACACAGTTAAAAAACAAATTTATTTGAATTTGTAGTACTGAATTCCGGAAATCCCATTATTATTAAAATAATGTGAAAAAAAAATTATTTTACAGCAAATATTTATAAAATATAAACAAAAAAGTCGAAAAGAACCAACGATTTAAGCCCCAATTATTACAACATAATATATGTTCTTTTTACTTTACTCTCCAATCTCTAGTGACGANTACATATTTTTATTATCAAATAAAAGTTTTAGTATCTAAAAAATCTAAAAATTTTATTCAAAAATTAATTTTCAATATGGATACATCAAAATAGAACGTAAGTATGGTAATAAAAAATAAACGCGAAGTGAAATGCAGTTATTCGTGAAAGTATATTAAAATGACATATCAAAAAAAATATTTATACTGAACTTTTTTTTTCAATAAAAATGCTCATAAAATATTTAATTTTGATTTTTTTCAATATGTTTCGTAATTCTAGTGTGTCTTAGCATGTATAATGGTCAGTACATGAATAATTAATAGTTTTATTATAAAAATTTCAAGTAAATGTTTAATGTATAAAATAATTTTTCACCAATTTAATTTATTATTTTAATTAGCACTTTAATTTTTTCGAATATTACTTGTATTACGTATTTATTTATGTTGAACTGTATTATACAATTATCATCCTGAATCCAAGCATTTTGTTTTTGCTATTTGATAAAAAAAATATTACATTCGAAATAATTTTAAGAAAAAATTATGACATACAACCAAGACATGAATATTCTTAAAAATACTCACTTTTTCAGGTTTATTATTTTAGAATATGAGTACTTGAATTATTTTTGATATTCCTTCTGAAAGCATTATTTCTACATATTTTCCAACCCATATTAAATGAACTTTATTAGTATTTCTCTTAATTATGTGTTATTAAATATCGACGCAAATATGTTTGCTGAATTATCTTGAACAAATTACACAACTGTTAAATTACCATTGGTGTTTACTTTTTTATGACTTTTGTAATGTTTTTTGTATTTTATTATGATAGTACATACATACCATTCAAAAAATATATGTTTATATATTGTTTTAGTAAATTTTCAATTATTTCTTATCACCAGGAAATGAAGCAGCAAAAATTAAGTTAACTTTTATCCCAAGGAAAAATTTTAATCGTTTTAAATATATTATTGAATTACAACCAAGAATGTTATAAATTACGAGTATCAGCAAATATTCCAACTTAAAAAAAAAAAGTTATTATTATCTAGGAACACGAGTATGTTTTTTTACGACAAATGCTTTTCGTTGTTTTAAACAAATATTTTGTTAGAATAAGAAAATTTCAAAGAGCAATAGTGGCTCAATTGGTTAGAAGCCAATTGTATATACAGCTTTTCTAGTGCGGAGCGAGGGTTCGATTCTCAGTCAAGTAAACTTTTCAAAAGATGAGTCTGCATGGCTGGAGTATGGTCTTGAGCTCCCAAGATTGGCTGCAGAAAAAAAAAAATTAAAAAAAACATATATATATATAAATAAACGTAGTGCTGTTTCATCAGAAGACTATTTTTAACGTTTAAAAAACGCACATATTTTGCATAAAAGATATTCATGAAGTTAAATAAGATGTCTATTGTTAGGAAAATATGTGATTTAAAGAAAGATGTAATTTACGGAAAACCGTTATATATTCATTAATTGTTGAGCCGCTAACTATATAAGCAACTGTTGGTCAGTTCTCGCGTACTTACCTTACCTACACTTTACTTTCTTACCTACCTAAGATAAGTAACAAAAATATTTTTTTTCTTACAAAAAATACACATAAATATTTTTTTCAAGGCATGTATGTTATTATTAAAATAGTTAATATACAATTAAACTAATCAGCTTGTAGTCACGTTCACTGTGTGATGTTTAAGTACAATACTATAATTTGAACAAGCGCCACTGGCGCCACAGAGAAATAGAGTAAGGTGGTACTAGGTAGTAAAAGTTGTCTGCACAAAGCATATACACAGGACCATGTGGGTATATATACACTATCCTTATTTATTTTTCTCTAAACATTTATTAACTGCCTCTAACAATCATTGAAAAAAAAACGACTCGCAAAGTATTGTATTAAATAATTTCAAAGATTTATTTTCAAAGAATTGTATAATATAAATTACCATTAAATGAAAAAAAGTTATCAAAAAATATTTTACCATTGATCGATTGGCTCTCTTACCTGCATAGTGTCAGATTTATTGATAATTCATCAGTTTAACTGCATTCTATGACACATTTTATACTGTTATTAGACCATTAGGTTGAACTATTTTAAACTTAAAAATGATGTAGGATCCATCTTTAAGTTTGACTCTCTGCATTGAATCAGTAGAGTATTATTGAAAACAGAGGTATAATTTTATACAGGTGATTCTACACTCACTACATGTGTGACTTGGTGCTTATGTAGTCCATCAATGTTAGATGGCAGGAAATTCCAGAAGGGTCTTTAAATCTTTAAAGGATCAAATGCATAAATCATCTTTACTGCATGATGCAACTACTGCAATTGGAAATGCAACTGAAAGGGCTCAAGAGAGGATGACTCATCTTCAAAATGTAGTCGCTAATATGTATGAAAACGCTTTTCAGGTGAGTTTTTTCCTGATTGTTTAATGTAATTAGATTACCGAGCACAGAACCATACAAACTTTGAGTACATTGCAGTAGTATATTTGTATAATTTTTTCTTTTAGCAAGTCAAAAGCTCTGCCATCGCTAAAGATTTGAATAACTCTACCTTACAACATCCTCCTTTGCCCAAGTACCTTGTTAATTATTGGCAATGGTACCAGCAGCTGACAGGGATGGACAAAGTCGAAATTGCCAAAGAGCAAGTTATAACTTTTCAAGAGAGATTATTCAAGTGCCAAGATCAAAGGAGACTTTTGACACACCAAGCTAATTCCATTAGTGAAAAGTTGAAGGAAATATACAGCGAGCTTATACAAACGAAACGTGATGATTCCAAATATGTCCAACTAACTATCTTAGAAAACAAGTGTTTGCAAGGTGAGATTCGAATAAGAGATCAGTTGCAGTTATTGGAAAATGAAGAACGTGATCATTTCACGCAATTGACAACAGCGATCAAGGAGTACCACGATAGTCAAGCAATGAATGCCCAAAAATATAAATACCTCTCAATTTTAGCGTCAGCATTTTTAGCAATAGTTTCTTTGACTGGCTCCATGTTTTACAACAATAAAAGAATAGCAGATGTCAGAAATGTTATTTCTAGATCACAAGTCTCCATAGAAAGAAACTTGGATGAAAAATTTTCAGAAATCATTAACAGGATCAATATCCAAGAAAATACTATAAAAGTAGCACTTGATGTCAAAAAAGTAGAGACAGTTGACACTTTGCAAGAAAATGTATGGGACAAGAATGAGAGTGTAGGAGATCATTTACCACAAGAAATAGACAAAGTGAAGCAAACTGTGTACTATTTTGGAATTGCAGTTTGTGCACTGTATTTTCTACAAGTTTTGAGAAGCTAGAATTACAAGCCACTTTTGGTAAAATAAAAAAAAAAAATTTGGCGTAGTTTTTAATTAATTATGTATTATGTGTTTCTACTCTCATTTTTAAAGGTTTATAAAAAGTTATCAATAATCCATGCCTTGATTTGTCTTTAAGGGTTGTGAACAATATGTTTTATTACTGGGCAACATGGTCAAAGGGGATAGACATCTTTGCCAAGGTAAATGGTCACAGACATCAAATATCCCAACCCTTCGAGATAATATACCTATCATACATTTTGTAAAACCATGACGTCTCAAAACCGCACGACTTTGCGAGACATCACAAGTCATGATAAAGCCTAAAATTATACACAGTATCGCGTTTACGTACCTCAGCTCGAAAGTAAAGTAGAAAATACAGAAACACACACATCCTTTATGTCAGGGCCTTATGCCCTTATCACATATAAGTATCACGATTTGCGATGTATCGAAAAGTCAGTGTAATGTGATGTAAACCTAACCAATTAAACACTGAACTGTATCGCAATGACGTCTCAAAACTGCACCAACTGCGAGGCATCGATACCGTATCGTGATAAAGCTGACTGCTCCCAAATATGATGTCGCTAAGGTAATGTGACAGTAAACTCTCTAACTCGATTTCATATCGGGATTTAAACTTTGCCGGAGTAGTGTTATAGGCTCTTGAGGTCAAAATTCAATATCAAAGGATTCAATCAGACCGTAAGCCGCAGGGGCCTAATAAATTAATTGTTCTGACTGAGAATCAGAGGACTTTTTTTATCTCAGTGTCAGTTTTGTCACTGTTTCACAAGTTAATGAACTATGGCCCGAGGCCTTTTTCATTTTTTCATAAGTACTCGACGTTGATTTTCATCGGGCCGTTTCGTCGTTGATTAAATGTAAAGCGGGTGCGTCAGAGGCGAAATCTGGCCCCGATCCGTGCCATATAAGAAGGGCCACTCATTGGTGCGGGGGCAATAAGGCACAAGCGAACAGCAGAGAAAGAGAGAGTACCATTTATCGATTGCCGAGAGCGTATACGAGCGCCACGTTGCCCCGTGCCATAAAATTCATACCGCGAGATAATACAGAGCCGTATCGCCGCCTCTACTTTTGTTTCTCTTGCTATCTCTCTCTCTCTCTCTCATACCGCCTGATGTGATATCCACCGCGTGCGAGAGCCTCCCACTTGTGCCACCTCCGGAGAATCCCGTGACCCGTTTTTCCTCTCAGTATTTCACCCGTCCGTCCATCCGCGGCGCTGCGGCCGCCCCAGCCCAGCCGCTCGGCTGCAACGTAGTCCGCGGCCATTTTTAGCCATTTCGTCTGGTCGCTCGTGTACGTTCCAACTTCTGTGCGCACCGTATGTATACACGTTTCCCTTGTGCTCCTGCAGCCGAACTTTGGCTTCGACAAATTTCGTCGTTGCGTGCGTGGCCATACGCACTTTTGGTCCTTTTTTGTTGCTGATATTATATTATATCGCCGCAGAGGCACTTTCCCTCCGGATACGTATCGCCGATTGAACTAACAGGTACGTCATGTCAGATACCTTGTTTTTACATTGAGAACTTGGTAAAAGTGCGCGTCCGTGTATATATATATACCTATGTACGAATTGCCTGCAGTACAACAACGCGGTGAGTGTTGTCCCCTGCGGTTTGCTCGGAGACCGGGCCGACCTCGGTTGGTTATTTTTATTTTTTTTTTTTTCTTCTTTCTACCGATGTTCCAATGGTACCTTTCTCTCTTGAGACTCCACGTCGGAGTCTCTTTTGCACGTGGCCTTTGGAAACCAAATGTCTTTTCGAGTGCGAGCCTTTTTTTTGTATGACGTTTTTAATAAGCGTAACTTTAGTGCGATATTCAACAGAAAAATGGCTCTTTGCAAAGTGTCAAAAGATACGGATAAACGAACGGTTAAGTGAAGCGAATGATCATCCAAAAACAGATATGATCGTTATTGATGGATTTTTTCCGATCAATATTCCATTACGTATGTGTTTCTTTTTTTTTTCCATGGTTTGCAAACAAAACGTTTTTTAAATGATATCGCATTGTATATCAGTTTTTACAAGTAATATGAAACATTTATGTACAATTTCGCAATGTCCCTTCGATGTAAACGTGGTTAATTCAACGTTTTTCAAAAATAGACATGATAAAGCAATGAATTACCCGTACGAGAGAATAACGTTGAGCGCGATTACTAATATTAATAATTATAAGAATCGTGTATCGCGTACACGTGATTTCTTTTGCTGATATATTATTCATTGCCTCAAATCGTGAAAAGAAGGCTCGAGTGCGTGTCGATGGCACGTCGTGTGTATACGTAACAGTGTAGTTTTAACAAAGTCCACTTAATACCAACAACAAACGTTTCTCAAAAATATGCTGATTTTTGTTAGTGGAATTCGAGGACATGATGGAGGATTTTCGGCAGCCCGGGAAAGTCGGGAGGCCGAAGAAAAAGCCGAAATTCGAAATGAAACCTTTGCAGTTGAAAGAAGAAATCCTGGACGACGAACCGGAGGTATAAACTTTTATTACTCTATCATTGTGTCAAATGAGTTGCTTCTTGCGCGTGTTCTCATTGACACGGCTTTTCGGGTTTTCTTGCGCTACGTCATTTTATTTTCTATTAACATGTAACCTTCGATTTGCTGTTAGTATTAGTAAATAACGTATTTCTTACTTAACTTGATACATGTTTCATTGCCATGACTAAATAAAAATAAAATATGCGCCGAAGACATTCAATTAACAATGCAACAATCAGTAAGTTCGAAAGGATAGAAAAACTCTTGAATTCAACTGTAGACTCAAGATTATGTTAGAGGGTTTCTACAGATATGGGAAAAACAGCACTGCTGAAAAAAATTAACTGATTTTTCATGACACATGATATTGCCACGCTGATTTTCTGATAGTAACATTTTAACTGTTTCCACCTTTAAATAATCAATTTTATTATCAACAAACATTATGGTACTCGTGAAATAAATAAGTTGTTTACAAAAACTACGTACCTATACAACCGATGTTTGCTTAAAAAAGTACAAGTATAGTACCCCCAGTGCCAAAGAGTAGAAGTCCTGCATGCAAAGAATTACCAACTGTAATCATAAATATTATGCATTTCGGAAAATTTTTAAACGATGAAGACACGCGAACAGTGTCCAATGTGCCCCGATGATAAAATTTATTATTAAAATTTGGAAACAAACAAAAAAAATGTGTCCGAAAATTTAGCTGACAATTTAGCATGAGAAATCAACTGCTTTTTTTAGGAGTAAAGTAATCAGGGGATTCTCAGAACTTTTTTTTTTGCACGAAGTAAATGGGAAAAACTCCGAGGATCAACAGAGATCCTAGATAAGTTTTGGGTCTATTCGCATATGAATAAACGAGACACAAGCATAGACATAACGATTTTGTTATTTTATACTCTGTTTTAGACATTTGACTGATAATATTAATTTGGATCATTTGCATTATTCATAAGTTCAATAAGATTAAAAGTTTTATGGAATTAAAAAAAAAAAAAATTAAAGAACTCGACCACTGTTTATTTATTAGTTTATTGTCACTACTTCTTATATAACTTAAAATTGTTATACGTATCATATTTTTTAAATCATCATTCACTGTATTTGGTGGCCCAGTTTGGTGAAAATATTGATTATCAACCCAATTAGCCAAATACCTTCAATTTTTTTGTATATAGCAACTAAACGTTGAGAAACTATATATCTCATTATTATAACTATTAAATGTTCTTGAACAGTAAAAATTCAAAGAATTTCGTATAATTATAGTACAAATTAATGCTATCTTGCAAAATTTTATTAGAAATGTAATAAAAAAAAATTTTTTTTTTAAAGGAAAAAACCTAGAATATTAATGGTGAGAAACTATCAATATACAACAAAAAGAGAAATTGACAGCTTAAAAAAAAAATCTATATATAATACGTGTGGTAATCTTGTACTTTACATTTTTATGTAAATGTTTAAAAACTCTTTACACATATTTACATTAAAAAAAATAAAAAATTCGCTGCTACTTTCTGATAATCCATCTGACGGACCAAATATAATTTTTCATGCAAGATATAATACTTTAAAAACGCATGATTGTTTTTGTTTTATCCCTTTAACGTGAAAACATTTTCAAAAGCTTTATATTTCAAATGTTACTCTTTCACTTATCCGTCCAAGGTAATTTTTCAAGTTTTCACTACACACTTTCACATTTGAATACCGGTTCTACCGAAACGATAAGACGAAAATGTCGTGACTCCTTTCCAAGTGTTATCATTGACGTTTATATTCAGTAAACTTGTGACGTTTGATACTTCACAGATACCAACGATGACTCAATTGCTTTGACAATGTGATCGCGCCGATACCAACCAATTATTAATACTATAATACAGCAAAACCAACGTTGTCCTTGACTTCAGATCCATTATTTGTTGTAAATCTGTAAACAAAATTTTCCAACAAAATCTTTCAAGTTCAGAAAATGAAATACCGAAAGGAGCAACAATCTAATTTTCCTTAACTTGATAAAATCAAACACACCGGTGAAATATCCATCACGTGATTCACTTCAGGTGGTATTGTCCAACAAAGGCGGTCCTAAGCTCATCCATCGAGGTTTCATGTACACGTTGCACAAACGCCAGCCGACGAGCATCCGGTGGCGTTGCGTCCTGCGCACCCAGCACTGCAAGGGTAGCCTACTCACCGACACCTCGTGCAAACAACCGTACGTGCGTACCTGCCACAGCCACCCACCCGATCTGATTGCCGCGGAAAACGCCCGCCAACGCTGTGCCGCTCTCGGTCTCTCCGTCGAGCTTTTCTTCAGCGAAGGTATGATATATCGTCATTGTCACACAATGGCCCAACTGCAATCGTTTTGTCTCTTATCAATCGAGCCGACAAACAATTCTTACCCTCCTGTACCTTTTTTTATTTCCAGATGGGACGCTCATAGATTCAGTGAGAAAAGACCGTGAGTACTGTAAAAAAAATGCCATTTTTATCTATATCTCAACTAGTTTTACTTTCATTTTTAAATCTAAGTAAAATGAAGTCTTGGCAATGAGCAATCGCCCCGCTGTTCTATAGTGCGGTCGAGTTTTGATTGGCAACAGGCATTACAGGTCTCACCAATGTCCAATTGTAATTTCTCACAATCTTATTGCTGGTATATATTATAGTACTCTCACTGAATTTCCGTTTAGTCACTTAAAATACCAAATTTTTACATTTTAGATTAGTGAATGAAAGTTTGTTTCGACAACTTTTTAAATATTTTTTTACTGTTTTTTGTCAATTCGTAAGGTCTTTCAACTATTTTTCAAATGGTCTGATACTTTTATATCAATACTCTTTCATTAGAACTACGGAAAAATGATTTAATTGATGTGCCATTTTATTTAATCTCAGTCAGACTGGAATTATTTTTTTTGGTCTGCAATTTAGTTCCGAAAATCTGGAATTGAGTTCTAGCAGCCATTGTGTATTTGGAATAACTTGATACGACTTACCTTCGTCTTATATTTTCATTTGATGGCCATATGCCATTTTGTGACGTAACGATTACAACGGAAAAGTCAGTGTATTAATTAGATTTTTATGAAAAAAGAGTAAAAACTCATGAAATGCGACCTTTTAAAAAGGTTTTTTAAAACTGTAACGTCAAATGTGACTGTTGTAAAACGTTTTCCGAGAAGGGGTGAAATCTTATTAGAAAATCGAACTAATGCCAGTTAAATTATGCTGTAAATCATTTTTCCCGATTCTTTTCTAAAAAAGTAGTGAGAACTGCACCGATACTTGCCAATCTGAAATATATGCTTATCGTTGAAGCGCATAAAAACTTTGATTTTGTTTGAACATATAATTTTGCGACTACAATTTATAAGCACGATAAACTTGGCAAAGTATTATTGTGGATCCCGTTACTTTTCTTTAAATTAACGGAACACAAACTGGCATTACATTCTTTAACCTTTCAAAAAGTCTTGAAAACCAAAGGCGTGTGTAAGATCACATGTTCGGGATGTGGTGGAAAAATCGATTGCAAGATTTGTCCCGGGTAGTCAGACAGCAAAGGAATTACACAAAATCTTGCAAAGTATGCAATGGCCACATGGACTTGATTGGATCTCGAATAAATGTCCAACTCATGCATGCAATATCAGCTCCTGCTGAAAGCCACACTATATTACCATCAATATTCAACAACGTCAGTTTCTAAAGTTATCGCGTAAAAAGTGATTTTTTTTTCAGTGTAAAACTGAGAAGGTAAGTACTGAAATTTTTTTACTATTGAGTACTCGTGTGAAAACAAATTGATTTACTGTAAATGAGCCCAGCTAGAAGATTACTTGATTTACAATTGTAAAACATATACGATTATTCTGTACTCATGAACATTTTTTGCCGTTGTGAGCTCATAAAGCACTTTGATGGAGAAATTCTACCTGAAAATTATTCATGCTGAACACTATGTCGTGCATGCAAGGCACGACCAATGTACGAAGTGCCAAAGCCGAAAGTGTTATAAGAATAACATAATTCAATATCGATATTATTCCATTATCAGATCACATCCAACTGACTATTAATGTCAATATACTAACTTTGAATTTAAACTAATGTTTTTCGATACCAAGTGTATTATAACAATACTATAGACAAAACTGGTCCTTACAAAAGGTGTATTTTTAGAAGATCTATACTTGTTCTATTAAACGTTATGTTAAAAAATGTGATGTACAAATAATAGACGGTGTAAAATAATATGTTGAAACGATTTTTGTCGATTAAATCGTCAATAAGGCACTTGAAAGAAAAATTTACTGGACAAAAAAGTTTGATTTTGATGAGCTCTACAACCTTTACCTTCAACATTTTGTTGTAGAATTGGAATTTATTGCTGTAACAGGCAAAAAACGGTTTTTTCGCTGTTTTCACACCTATTTTGCTGTACAAAGCGTCTGCATTGCACGACAGAGTAAAATGTATTAAACAAAAAAGTTGTATTTAAACGAGATCTGTAACTCACTCTATGAATGCAAACGTGTAAAATGTATGTTAAAAAAGTTATTACTGCGAGAAACTGTTTGTTTTTTTTTGTCTCAGAGCGCTGCACTGAAAATGCTCTCAAAATTTTTCCTTTTAATGAAACTTGTCCAAGCGTAAACCATCAGCTTAGACATCCAAATCAAAGTAACGCAAAAAATTGCAGCCCATTTATAAGTGGTTACACTCTTTGCTCTGGCAAAATTGTGAGGCACTTCCATACATTGGTCGTGCCCACTCCTGAATGTGACGACTAGATTCAGAGAATAAACTGTAAGAAAGCCGTCAAGACAGGATTTCGAGAACATCGAAAGACGACACAATATGCTTTGTAAGTTTTTTATCAGTACTGGATATAAGAATGAAAACACTTGAGGAAAAATGAAAGGGATCAAAGTGAAGTTTCTATAGAGTATTAGTCAAGGAAACACGTATGGACACTTGAAATGAAGTTATAACGGAAACATCAAAGATAGGAATGCCCACAATGCTCGAGCTTTTTCGTTACTTACCAAGTAGACTCGAAAGAAGAATGGGAATGAAGAGATGGGGGCGAGAGAGGCCTGGTTTCACATGGAATAAAGGTTTTTGACTTAAGGGTCGCAGGTAATGTGGCCACATTGTCAAATACAAAAGCAAGACACTCATAAGCACGATAAGTAACTAGAGATAGGAAGAGCGCCCTTAGAAGGAAAAATGGAGTTCGCATCTGGTGCCCATATCCAACCAGGTTAAGCACATGAAGACAACTATATCCTCGCAGAAGCGCCATCGCCACCGGGGCTATTTTGCTACCCGAGATATCGTATATAGAGGGCAACCCCAGTTGGATGTGGCGCTTACGCGCCGAACCCTATTTTTCCTACCAAAGGTGCAAATGTGCACGAAAAACGCCACGAGGTAGGAAAATGTACATTGGATATGAGCTGAGTGTACGAGTTGGCTGAAGTCCTCGAAGCGCTCGTGGCGAGGGAAAACTAGTTGACACACTGCGTGCTTTTATCGTGATTTGTATTTAAGTAAATAAATTAGTTGCAGTTTACCATCAGTCATTGTTTGAGGCCACCCCCCAAAGACGAATGTTAAAAAGAAAAGCAAACTGATAATTTAAAAGTATACTGTGGCTGTTGGTTCACGAATAAATAAAAAGGAATCGAGAATATAGGAATATATACCGTGGGAAGATAGGCAACTGTTAAAGAAAGGAATGAAAGAGCAATGTGCCAGGTTGGAGTATGGTAATGTGGAAAGAATAAGAGAAGAATGGTCCTAAGACGGAAGGTGTGGGACACGCAGGAAGTATAGTTGAAAAAATTAAGCGCGCGTTTGAAGGTAGAGATAAAAAAATTCATCTACGCGTGTGTTTAGGGAGTAAAAAAATAGGGTCTCGTGAATATACGAATGATGAGGTGATGGTTAAAATAATGAAGCTATTGGAAGGCAATCCGATCAATAGTTCGTGTAAATATATAATGGAGAGCTTAAAAGAAAAAGAAAAAAAAAAATGATCGAGAGCCGATGTTACGGAGAGAAGGAGATGAGGTACATGCTATTAGTACGCAATAATGAGTGGAGCTACTTATAATTGAAAGTTAAGCAAACGTAGGACCACTGAAGCGAGTCAAGTGGCAGGGACTGTCGTGTATATGTATAAGACCATGTAAACACAGAAACGGCAAACAGTACAAGTGGTGAGAAAAAAAAATGGAAAGTTTAAGTAGATACATCGAGCAAACGTTTACTTGAGCAACGCAAGATCATGAGACATTAGCAGGGTGATTGCCAGCGCAAGTGTATGGAGATTGTTGTGGTAGAATAATGCAATAAAATAGAGCGAAGAGTAAGACAATCCCATCACCACCTATAATCCCGTTTTCGACGTTTCCATTTCGTAGCGTAATTATGTACACCTCCGTTGATAAAACGATTTATTTCTCACAAATAAATGTGTACTCGAATGGTATTTACAGTTATTATACAACCACTAACCAGAGCTAGGACGGAAAAAATAAGCATTTTGTGTTATTTTTTGCCTTTACGGAAACATCGCTGATGGGCGTCTGCAGTGGATCATTCAGAAAGCGATTATGGTATCTAAATTTTACAGCCCCAAGGGTAACTGACGAGCTCGCTATCAGTGTATCTCCGTAACTGCCAAAGAAGCTGATAAAAATATTTTCCAGTACCCTGAGTGCCAGAGTGCCGAATTAATAAATAAATTTCGCGTCAATGACTCCAGCTAAGAAAAAGATGATTGATGCTTCGTTGTAAAAGTTTTGATAAACAAAAACAAAAAAACTATAACCTGATGATAGTGAAACATTTGCTTGGTAAAGATTTTGCCTGCACTTCAAATAAATAATCGAAAAATACATTCCAGATGCGTGAATTTTGTATATATATGTACCGTGTGACGTGACGTGCAAGTGTTGGTACACCTTGGACATAAGAGAAAAGATCAATAAAAATGCCTATACCGCTTAGAAAACAACCTCAATGTGGCCTTGAAGGATTTCTTGCGACAAAAAATATGCATTATTTTCAAGAGTAGGTGCATCAGCATTCAAGTTTTAAATGTTGGAGATAAGTATAGCATTTCATTGTGAAAAAACGCCATTGTACGATAAATTAACAATTTTAATGAAAAAATGGCACCAAACATATATAATATTTGGATCAAGCTCCGTGTGATAGACTTTGTGAAATCATGATTGTAACGGTGATCTGGGACTCATCTTGGCGTTTTGCTACTCAAGGATTATAGGTTTATAAAGAAAAAAAAATGATACCGAGCTTATCGCTGACATTTTTTGTTTTATTTCGCCAAGGAAGTAAATTCTTCTCTCAACGTGTACGTACACTTTGTCGATGAAAAAGCCATTTCGAAATGAAAACGAAAAAAAAAAAGTCCTGCTCGTCTCCGAATTACCGACCGGTGTGTCACCATAACAACTCCTCCGAGCAGCCCGGAGTAAGTAATTCATCCCAACTCCAACATGTATATCCACACAGTCATCAGGAGAGCCTATATACATATATATATATATATATACTCCCACGCTCCGACTTATCATACACACCACCGATACACATACATGGTAAAAAAGCAGCATCCCTCCCCAACTCTCGCGGCGAATCGTGCCGTATCGCCGATCTAAAATCGGAAGAGTCACCCCACATCTGCGCGATACATTGTATATTATATATATATATAGGTACAGTGGATACAAGCACAATGTATGCATACATACATGTATACACGTATCCGTCTATAAATACAAATACACACGAGCGTGGCAACACAACCGCAGCAGCCGGCCGGCTCGCTTTCTCCCTATACTCTGTATCCGTATATATACACGCCTCTCTCAACCGATCGCTGCCGGGCGCGTCCCGAGATATCATTAGGGTTCGCGCTTGCGCCCCGCCACCTCGGAATACACACCCAATGTTACGTATATAGGTATACAGACGCCCGATGGCCCGATGGTTCTCATGGCCGCGAGAGCCCACGAATCGGGGAATAAGAGAAGAGGGAGGAAGGCCGCGCGATCGATACCAATATTCCAGGGGGCTGCTCGGCTCTGCAGGCTCGACGAGCTTCTCTTACATATATATACCTATACACGCAATATGTACATCTGTCCCACGTATATTATTATATGTATGCGCATACGTGTGTGTGTGTGTGTGTGCGAACACGCGCGATACCCTCTCTCGAGCCGTGTATATATTTATATACGCCGCTCGGTTGGTATCGCCGATCGTTAACCAGCAAGCGACCGAACGACCCCTGCGTGTATACATACATACATATGTGTGTGTGTGTGTGTGTGTGTGTGTGTGTGTTATTTGTAGCTCGGGTTATACGTGTGTAATGTTTGTGTAGTTGCTCCGCAGCAATGTTCCCCCCCCGAGGTAGCCGTAACAGCCCCCTTGTGTAAAAACTGCTTTCCGATTTTATATATATATATATATATGTATATTTACGCCTGTGTGTGCATTTTTCATTCGTCCCGGAGTGGCCAAGGGAGGGGGTTGTTGGTCGTGTTGTACGCATACGTGATGTATATGAGAGAGAAAGAGAGAGCGTGGCGCAAGAAAGCGTCGAGCATTCATCCCTCTTTCTATCCGGGAGATGAAGGGGGAGGCTCTGGACCCTGTGACTATGGCTGTGGACGGCGAGAAGCTCGTTTTCGACAATTTTTTTGTTTTACCCCCATTTTTCGCGCTGGTGGACTCGGCCGATCTCGGAAATCGGGACCAAGATCGTTTGTTTCGACATTTTTTTTTTTTTTTTCTTTTAAATCCGTCTATAGTCCACCACCGGTGGGAATTTGTAGAGCAATCGATGACTCGCTTCGGAAACGTCCGCTCCCGGTACCGTGACTCGACACCCGCTCGATCGAGTAACTCCAAATTTCGTAACGATCGGGTGACCTATGCAGCCGTAACATTATGACTTTGGGATGAGGCCGTACTTTTGGCAAACATTGATTTTCGGCTACGAGAATCATACAAATTGCTCGCATACGTATGGTAACAGCACGAACCTTCGTTTGGAGAGATCCTTACAGCAGCAAAGGCTACCGTGTGCGGTCACGCCCATCTCTGTGTATCTTGTCTTTTACATCGCAGCCATGTATATGTTACGTGGTTGGCATCACTTTTAATTAGATTCGTTGACGTATACACACCTTTTCATGGTCAAAACGCAAACGTCAATTTATTATCAAAAAGTTTATGTAGCCGTAAAATCAAACGATAACCGGTAAAAACAACTCCTGCCGAACTCATCGAGTTGGCTTCGCTAATTTTTTTTTACGTTATAATATATAGCCAACCCAATCTTTTTCGGATGAACTATATACTCGTTAGGTATGAGAAATATCAAACGACTCGAATTACCTGACAAAGATTCGGCACGTGTATATATAAGTACTTTCATTCGCTGTACTTATATTTATATTTTATACTTGGGACAAAAACAAAAAATTGCCCGCAGTGGTGTTTGCTAGTACAAAGTAACGTGTTCTCTACACACGAGAATCATTGGATACCACATTTTTTCTCGCAAAGCTAAACCTCGACCCAAGCCGAAAGTTTCTATAGTAAAACCGTATTCTGTACCGTCAGTTCTAACACTTGTAATAAAATTCACCAGAGGAAAAAAATGTGATCACCCATATAAATCATCCCGGGCTATTTTGCTTCTATTTACATCAAAGCCATTATAATGCTTGCATATCGTTCGTGTGTGCGTATATATATAGTCATCGGTTCACTTACTGCAATCGAGTTAAGATACGTGGGAGTGTACATGAGCAGTTGCATCGATACCGGTTACCGATGTAGTGGACAATGGGCAGAACTGCACGTACTGACGAGCCCAGATGGGCAGTGCAATCGGGATGAGCTAGCGGCCTCGGGACCTGCTATACAACCAATATTCTGAGACATGCACTTTCAGGGAATTAGGTATTGGGATCGACAGTCCAGGTATACGAAGGAACAAATCGATGGGGTCAGGGATGAAAGCAGAGTTTCACTCTTGACTGTATGCGAGGACTTGTCAAAATTTGCCAAGGCGACTACAAGCTTTCCGACAAGCCATCTTCGAAAAAAAAGCTCCACGAGATTGTTTTCCAACAGTTGATACGCCATAGATTGGATGGTTAAGTATACTTGAAGATAACATTAATATATGTATAGTCTGAGAGCACTCGAAGTGTTTGGTATAGATTGCGCATTTCGGTATAGGTATAGTTTATTCATTTTTTATTTTATTACTAATCAACTTATGGCCTACTATATGCACGATCACCTAATTAGGATGTCGCGCGAATGTTACTGGCATCGCAATTTGTTGTTTTACGTATTTAAAATTACTTTGAGAGCGCTTCGACGATCGATGATTTCTCTCGCTTCGAAGAGGGACCATTTCATTCGATTTGACTCTATAGTGAACACCCAACGATCCTTGAAGTGTCAATGTTTATGCCCACACGGTGTGTGACCATAAAACTGCTAAATTCAGAAATTTGGCTTGGCTAAATAAAAGGATATCGAGTGGCATCGCTACAAAATTGAGGGCGAAAATTTTCCCTGAATTAACAGTGTTTCTTAAACCAACGGATGAATTATTACGCTTCTCCGACCGTTATCTCGGCTACCCTCTCTCTATTACCCGACTATCGATATTCCAAATGTCTTTTATTCTTTCAGTCGCTCTAAATTTAACCTGCGATAGTTAAAATATTTCAATACTTGGCAGTGAAGTATAGGGTGAAACATTGTTTTCCAACGTATAATATGTATATCGTGTATAACCGCCAACAGGTGTTGAAAGTTTGGTTGTTTTCTATCTCGAGCACGTACGTATACATATAACAGTCGATATTATAATCGGTACATCGACGTAAAATTATAGACGAGCTTGAAAAAGGAAACATTTACGCGATAGTCGTGGGTGTACCGACACACATAATAGTTCTTATCCAAGTGAAATCCGCGATCGCACCGGCTACCGCTGCGTGAGTTATGTATAAGTTGCTGTGTCCATCGAAGTGGCCCAACTTTTTGCACCTCGAGTCGAAAGAAAATAAGGGTCAAGTGTATAACGTAGCGCCTACATAATATATATGCATTGCAGCGAGTTGATGGTAGTACGACCGATCGGTAAATCGGTATGACGATACTCCCCGGAAAATACACGCGCAGGAAACAAATGCAAATAAAAGTTGTCAACGTGCATTGCTCGCCATGTCGCTGTATATACATATATATATGTACATTTGTTGGAACGATTCGATGGCCTTGGTGGAAATACGTGTAGTATCTGTACTTACATCGGCGATTGTTATTCGTGTGCCGATGACGCTGATGACTGTAGGTATTGGTCGCGCAAGGTTGCGCGGCGATGGTTTATCATTACGAGTGGTAGTAACAACACAGTATTAGTGAGTGTACTCGATGTGTGCATAATAGGGAATTTTTTTTTTTTTTTTTTTTTTTCATTTGTTTTCAACAAATATGCCTGGGCTAGCTCTGCAAATAGACGCTATTTGTACTCTGTAAAAATCACTTATCGACGGCCCGGAGGAAGAAAAGTTTATGGCACCCGAGGTCGGACGCGGAGACCAATTTAACTCACAAAACGTTTGTTCAACTTTCGTTGTGTTCATATGTATGATATATACATATAGTTAAACGCAGTTAAAATCGGCTTGAAAACGAAAAAAATACTCAAACAAGGGAGTTTGATCGGTTTACAGTGCTGCCGTAGTCATTTTTACAAAAAAACCCATGTCATCGTTGTGTGGTTTTTTAAGATTTTATTAGGTATGTATAATATACACTTACGCGATTAGTGATGGGTGTTGATGCGTTTATCGCAAAAAAAATGTACATCTGCGAAGTATGTAATACTGTAGCGCTTGATTTTTTACTTTATCGTTTAACTGTAATGGGTAAAAACGTGATTTTGACTTCTCGAAAAATAAAATATAGGTAAACATGCAGCATACACCCGCAGTATCGTATATAGGTACATATAGAGGATATTCAGTATCAGAACCCACGCTGTATACTTATATACGCTCAGCCGTCGTCCAATATACAAGCACATCCTCTGAACAGAAATGGTAGTTTTCCTACGAGTTTGAAAAGTCTCTGTTTGCGAACCGAGAGGTTTGCGTCCTGAGCCGAAGGCGAGGTCCGTAACGAGGTTCGTAAAGGAGACTTTTCGAACGAGTTCCGGAAAACTGCTTTTTCGCCCGAGGAAGTACCAGCCTCCCAAAACCACCCGAGGGTGGAAAAAATTATTTTATTTCGAAAAAAGCATTTTTTTTTTTTTTGCCTTCATCCCAATACATCGCCCACAGATCATTATTCGCATGCGCGTGTAAGTGTGCGCTTGCGGAGATACGCGACACATATAAATGCCGTACCGTGTACAGTGGACCAGCATAAAAGAGGGAGCAAACGTTTGGGCACAAAAGGTATACATACATGTGAGTAGGTATATACGCGAGGAAGAGATCCATAATACGCATGAAAAGGAGTCTTGCGCGCAGCGCACATAATATATACCTACACCCCACCCACATAGTACATATATGTACACAACGCGCACAAGAAAGTGAAGAAAGAGTAGCTTTACATGCACTTATGCTCGAGTACTTACACTTTTATATATATATATATATATACGATTACAAAAGTTTGTATGTATGCGAATAAGGAGCCAGAGAGCCCAGCCAGCCTTACTTCATGGGGGTGATGGGAGGGCGAATGGAGCTTTTGATGCGTGCTCGCGGTGTATGTGTATACATATATTATATATACACGGCGAGTCTTTACAGAAAGACTCGTACAAGTATATATATATAATATAAGGTAGACATGCAGACTGGCAGAGTCGGGATATAGCGAAAGAGGAAAAAACGCGTTCAAGTATATATACACGTGTACGTATACGTGTGGGATTTGAGGGCGGAGGTAGGGGCTGAGAAGTGTCTCGGTGGTGCTCTTTCTTTCTCTCCCTTCCTGTGCGACGCGGCCATCGGCCGTTTCGAGGCGGGTGGAAGGTGTATTATAAAGATGTTGCACGCATCGCGCATATGTTACGGTTGATGGTGGCTACCGAGCGCGTAACAGGCTCCTCCTGGCCGATGTATGACGATATGGGGCTGCGAGGAAATCGAGGAGGAAAGAAAAAAATAACTCACCCTGTGAATCCAGGTTTTTCAGAAGAAAAAGAAAAAAAAAAAACAATCGAGGGTTGCTCTTTTGTGTTTTAACATGTATACTTCCAACGCTGTCACTTTATTTTTTAAACGCTTGACAGTGCAGTACTTAGTTTGAAAAGCATGTCGATTTACTTGCAACTCCAAAGATGGTACCTTTACCAATAATGACAAACATTTGTGGAACGAATAAGCGTTTACTTGCTTCCTTATTGTGTGACCATTGGATGACCATAGTTCGTCGAAATTAAATGTGGTTGCAAACTCACAGTCGAACTGACATCGAGAGGAAAAATCTAGAATTCTGAAAGGATTAGGAAAAAAAAAAAACTATGCTAGACACGTGTATTTACTGGCATAAACAAAAACTGATACGGATAAAAAAACGCATACCTATCAAAGTTCGGTAATGGAAGCGCTTGCAAAGTCGTCACACCGTCTGTTAAAAAAAGAGAGGTGGAGGGGGGAACGTTCGTACATTACTTTTCGACACGTCCGTTGAACTTTAACAGACTAAACCGATGGTAAAGGAAAATCAAAGTGTTCTTCTCCTCTCAAAATATAATAAGAATCGCTTGATTAGTTAGCCATTTACCTACCAGTCATCCGTATAGGACTTGTCTACGAAGTGCCATTAAAGATGAAGAAATACCAATTTCGAGATTAATACAATTACCCGTAATCTTAGCTTTGATAAGGAGAGATTTTCTTTTTTTTTAATTATTTTTTAATCTACTTTTCCAAACAACGAAGAAGCCACACTTACGCTTCGGACGTAAAACGTGTACACCGATCTTTAATCGAGTATGGGTTATGTCGTAAAAACGTATGGAATCCCGTTTTAAAAATGGAAAAAAATTGCAACGAGAATGAGCGTTTAATTCTCCAAGTACAATATTTTTGCAAGGCAATCGAGCCCACAAGCACACGACGCAAGTGTAACCGATTCATTACCGATCCTCTCGTCAAAGCCCACCAACCGGCACACTCATACGTACACCGATCCCAAACTGCCAGGCCAATGCATTCGATAACATTGCACAAAGAATAAGTGAGGAAGTAAAAAAATGAAGATAAAAGTACATGGGTCCTCCGCGTCAGAGTCCCCTGCACTTGCGCGCGGGTCATCTCCGCGAGCAACCGTAACGACGAAAAAAACAACAATATTGCATGTACACGCACAAGGGTATAATTATACTTACACGTGTACAACATAACATTGTACAAAAGCCATCCACAGCCGCAACAACGAGAACAACAAAAGCATCAGCGAGGAGAGGCATGATCACCAAAAAAACATCCTATACCTAAGTATATATGTACCAAAGTGTGAACGGGGCGTCATGCGCCGGTTGCGCGGCACATGCGCGCGCTCGAAACGCCTCATACATATACATATACATATATATATATGTAGTCGCACGGATGCTTGCATATATATATATATACACACACACGTATTAGTGTGTTATGTGTTCGTGCGTCTCTCTTTATATTTGTGCCTGGGCGCGCGCTGCTCGGCCTGCATCATCAGCTCGTGCTCGCTCGGCCACCGATTTCGATTTTAGTCGTGGCCGGGTGTTCGGCTCGCGGGCACAAAACCGATAATCGTGTACACACGCAGACGAGCACGGTGCCATTGCTCTCTCTTTTTTTTTGTTTTTCAATCCAAATAGTGCGTGCAAGAACATCGTTCCTTCAGTGCAGTAGTTTGACAGACGTCGTTTTTTTTTTTTTTTTTTAGTGCACACACGTTATATCACCCGATACCTTAATTGTAAGTATAATATTGTGTATGCATGCCAACAAACCCATGCGCGGCGTATAAATGTGTGTGCGGGCGCGCGCGTGTGTATGGGTACAAAGTGTTTTTTTTTTGTGCGTTATATTTTTGCATGCGCCCGTTTTCTCTCTCTCGGGGGACAAACTCCGTACGTCCTCGTCGTTAACGTTTATCATCCCGCTGTACGTGTACCGCTGATGTAACGTGCGATGATCGGTGCCGATTTTCCCGTTCGACACCGGAACGCCACGCTCTCGGACTCGCGCATCAGAATAACCGGCTGCACCCGAAGCAACGACAAATAACGCGCTCCTCTCTCGTATCGATTCTTCCTCGTGTGTACATATTATAGCCGATGTTCTTTAGCCTGTGCGAAAAAAATTAAAAAAAAAAAAAACAAGACGCGGACTGAGGGGAGGACCGCGCGTGTATTAGGGTGTATAGCAGAAGGAGAGAAAAAAAAAAAAAATCAGGGAGATGAGAAGAACGACCGAGAGATCGGCTATGACCCGGGGGGGACCGGTTCGCTTTTGTTACGTATACCTGCGCGCGCGTTGCCGGTCTTTCCTTCCTCAATGGCACTCTCTTGCATATAGGTGTATATGTACGTATATAATAACACCTGATGGGGGGCCCGAATAATCTTTTTCTGCAAAGCTTATCGGAACGTATCGTCAACTCTTGCCGAGCATTGTAAATCTGCAAACGAGGAGAGCGAGAAGGAGCGAGCGTCGGAGAGAGAGAGAGAGGAGAGCGCATGCGAGCGGCGAGGGAAGTGTAGGTACACTACTGGGCAGGAAGGGAGGAACATCTGGTGGAAAATCGATCGCGCACCCTCTAGAGAGAGAGAGACGAGCTGTATATACCGTATATACTGTACAATAGTGTATATATACGGCCAGGCGGCAGAGAGAGAGAGAGAGTGGCCGAGGCGCGCGCGGTGGAGAGAGAGAGCATCGGAGCCAGGCAAAACGGTTCTCGATTTCCCGGACCCGAGCCGAGCGCGCTACTGTCGTCGACGACGGTCGTTCGGGCGATACAAGTGCATATTTTTATGTAGTGCAGCGCGTACATATAGGATAGGTAGGTTGTTCGGACGCATGGAAGAGCTGTCCGTCACAATATTACAAATTATCATCGGTTCTCTCATATATGAAGTTACCTCGTACAGTGTACCCATACGTATAATCACAAGTGAGAGTGTACAAGAGAAAAAATAAAAAATAAAGTGAAACGCTCATCGGCTGTGTTGTTGAGGGGGGAACGAAAAAAAAAAGAAAAATAGAAAAAAAGTAAATAAACATCGCGTATAGCTGGTATACCCGCGAGAAGTGCAACTAGCAGGCGAGGAGGAGGAGCCCCCCGGGCTTTATATATATATTCTCCGGTGGTGGTGGTGTTGCTCTAGCTCTCTGTTACCGCTTCGCTGTATGAGTGTATACTGTAATATACGGTAGATTGTTGGCGCGCGACACAGAGAAAAAGAGGGGAAGCTCTCTCTCTCTCTCTCGTGTATATAATATATACATATATACCAACATATAATATATATATGTAAGAACGCGCGAGTGCGAAAGAGAATAAAAAGCTCATCTCATCTTTCTGCTGCTCCCCGCGCGCGAGTGTTTGCGTGTGCGTAAGTAAGTATATGTATACCAATGGTTGCCGTAGTGTATTTTGTGTACCGGAGATCGCTCGATGTTATATACACCTATATAAGTACATCCCTCGTGCTGGGAAGACGCGACCATCGAATCTATCTGTATTATCTATCGTTGATAATCACCTCCTTGCCCATCATGACACAGAAAAAAAATCCGTAACTTATTTTGGTGTTACTCTAGTAGTTAGCCGTGCTCACTTGTCGATGGGTGATTTGTAAGAGTGTATACGTGCATGCGGCAAGAGACGATCGTTATCGGTTAACGATCGGTATGTCATGCATGTTGACTTTGGGTGATGTACATTTACGTATATACGTATGTATACTTGGTGTGTGTCGTCAAATCGTCATTATTAGTCGATTACGCGATTATCAAATGTACGCGGTGCGTCAAAAGAGTGAATCGGCAGTGATTGCGTTATGGTATACTCAAAAGTTTTGGTGCATCATTACGTGTACCTGGAACAAAAAAGAAAAAACAAACAAAAAAAAAAAACATCTGGCCATGCGCGTTTCAACCGTGCGCGATCAAAGGTCGTCAGGAGGAAGATCGGAGATGTGTGGTCCGATCGATCTCCTTAAGCATAATATAGTTTGGTACAATTCCCTTTTAAACAAATTTTGAACAAAATAACAAAACAAAAAAAACATACGGGGTGAAATGATAATTTCACACGCGGTTAGCTGTATTTTTTTTTCCATTGGACTACTCTTTAACATAATAAAGATCGACGGCAGCAGAGCACGAGGTGTAGGGATATACACGTAATACAGTAAATACCGAGCGGCGCACCGCGCATCGGTATACACGTACATTACACGGCCAAGAAAGAAAAAGACGGAACGAAAAAGGAAGAAGAGAGAGAGAGAGCAAACAATAAAAATGATGGGCGTATATGATCACGGATGTGTTTTGCGTGCAGGCGGTTACTCACTTTCTTCTTCCTTTCTCCCCGCGGACTCTTTGTTTTATCATTCCTCTGTTACCGATTTCGAAAACGATTCTCTTTTTTTTTTTTTTTCTTTCTTTGTGATGTGTATACGTCATCCTACAACCTTTTGCACAGTGCGGGCAGGTGTAGGTGTATATATAACATATGTATCATACACACGCCGATGTCTCGAAATCGGGGGATAAGTATACACGATAACAGCCGACCTGATGCCGTTCGTATATAGGTACGCAAAAGCAAAATGTGTAACGCGCACGCGGTTCGGGAGAGAACGAGAGAAGAGTCCCGCGTCCCGCGTATACATGTATACAAGAATTTTTATGTATAGATACACGTACAAGCGTACATGTCGATGCATACGCGGTGCGCGCGCGCGAGCGCGACAAGGAAGGAGCGAGCGCCCGTTTTGCCGATAACGATTATTCGGCGAGTCGTGCGTCCGCTCCTCTTTTTTTTTTTTTTTCTCCTTTTTCTCGCGGTGCAGGCGGCTGTAAGTATGGATGCGGTACTGGTAACCTCGCGCGTCTTGCCGTTACGTCGATTCCGCGTATACCCATTGTTCTCCTCGTTTCGGCACAAATGTGTATAAAAATGTACAAATCCAAGCCAAAACAGTACAATGAGACGGGTATACCCTATATGTATATATATACATATTGCTATGGTAAAGAAAAAATCAGGCGGAAGCGAGCCCTCCCCGCGTAGTATATATAGCAGCGTTGCGTGTGTGGTGTACCGATATATTCTTCATTCCGTTTACCCTACTTTTCTTACGTAAAACATCGAAAAGGACATTGCGCGGAAGTTTGTTGTTTTTGATCGAAGCTCTGCAGCACGTATATAAATATACATGTGCGCATCTAAATATATGTATATATATTATGCACACATGTATATGTACGTCATGTGTGCGAGAGAGGGAGATGTGGTTTGCTCTCTTCCTCGAGAAAAATCGATAGGCTGGCGCGGAGAGAGATGATGACGGTGTGTGATGGTCGCGCTCGAATAATATACATATATACCAGGTAGGGAAGGAGAGGCGCGTCCCGCAAAGTCTGGAGCTGTTTTAACGACGGTATATTATGAGTATACATTATACTTACACCTGAAAGATACTTATACCTATAGTCAACAAACTTGACTCTTTGCTATGATGTTTATCATCGGACGATGTACAATACATACCGATCGTGCAGAAGCGATCGGTAGCATTCTTTGTACCTATATACATCACAAGATACATATATATGTAGATACGAGTAGCCGAAAGCAAAACAGAAAACTGACATTGCCTGCAGTTTGGGCATTCTCGAGGAACGTCTTTATTTTGCTCTTGTTATTCCATACATATTTTTAATCATTCGCGCTCTCCTTCCAAAAGCTCATTGTTTTCGCGGTGTTTATGCGTACGTATATTTTTTTCACTTTCCCCCTCTCCCCTATTAACATGTGTGTATATATATGTATATATTTATGCTCGTATTGTTTACACGCACGTGCATCTCTCTCTCTCCGTCGTTTCCCACCCGAGACCCGCGCCCTCGGAGGACCAGCCTCCGATCGGCCCCTCTTTTTCTCCATCTATGGTATATATCTGTATCGTTGCGAATTATATTGTTACACATTTACCGGCAACGTGTGGATTGTTGACAATTTTTTTACTGCGCGCGAAGAAGCCGCGAACTAACAAGTTGAAATACCGGAGCACTCTTGTACTTGGCCGCCACTGTGCTCTTTTTTTTTTTTTTTTTTTTATCGATTGAGGTTATTTTTGGGCGATACATCGGTATTGCGCGCGCGAGTGTACACCTCCACGACGACGCTTTATTAGCCACGGCGTAGAAATTTGTTACCGATTTCAAGCGAAAAAAAAAAAAAAAAAACTTGAGCCATTCGGGTTCGGTGAAATCGGTACACTTGCATCACCGAGATCGGCACGAAAACTAGTTCGTCCGACCTACACACGCTTTATCAATCAGAATTTTTCTTCTTCTCTTTTTCGCTCGCTCGTCCGTATATTATATATACGTGTATAATTCTGGCCTCCCGATAATCGCCGTCACCCGCAATAACGAACCGGAACAATCCGCTCGCACGCTCCCTGTCCCCCGCGATCGTGGGTAAAAACGTACACATACAGCGCCATTTTTTTTTTTTTTTTTTTTTTTCAAAGAAGCAAAAAATAGTATAGGTACATAGTATGTCAACCGATCTCCGCACGCGTCAGGGATTAATAGCGATAGCACGCGATATATATTGTTGTTGCATATGCGCTTTAATTTCCCTCGATCAACCGGCCCACGACAATTAAAGCATCTCGGGGGTATAGGTGTGCGCGTGTGTCGAGGCACGTATACGTATATATGGAGCGTACGTACAAAGATACCCGCTGATCGGCAACGCGGGGCCGTTCGTGTGAATTTCACCGGCTAACGCACCAACTGTGTATACGATATATATATATACGTGGTACGCGCTGCGCGGCCGGGGAAAATTATCGCTGGCCTTTTTATAGAAACCGGCGCTCGTGCCGATGCGCGGATAACGTACATGTGTGCGCGCCGAGACCGGCAACGTCGCCCGCCATACGCACGACTCCTTTTATACACACGCGCGCGCTCTCTCTTTCCGCCCGAAAGATCGGTCATGGGTCTCTTCTTCCCTCTCTTTTGGTGTGTACTTGTGCTGCGTGCCGATCGCCCAGGAATGGTGTGCTCTATCTCCATGTTTTTTTGTTTTTTTTTTTTTTTTAGTCAGAGATCGGTAAGCGAGCGCGGGCGTTTCCCTACCGTGGTACCAAACGACACATTATTATACATCTGTTTTCGATCGTTTTATTTGGGTCCCATGGGGATGTAAAGGTGCGGGGTAAAATAACCGGTATGTTAACGTACTTGTGCCACTGGGCGTCATATAACGATGGGTGTGTAAATGTCGTCGCGTTTGTCTGAAAAAGTATCGTCGCCGTGTACAGGCGAAGCGAGAAACCGATGAACCATACCCATCGAGTGTACTACCGATTCTCTCTCCAATGAACGATCTGTTGGTCCCGCAGGATGTCGATAAAGAGCAGCAGCCGCATGCTCCCGGCAGCGTCGGCGGTGTCGGCGGCAGGATGCGGAGTCGAGAGCAAACGGGCCGGGAAAACCATCACCTGCATGCGCAACGGGAAAACTAGCAGCGGGAGCAACTGCAGCACCAACAGCAGCAGCGCCAGCAGCAACAGCAGCGGCAACAACAACAACGCGTTTGGCAACACTTCACCGGGCACGAAGAGGGAAGTCGAGGAGGAGGAGGAGGACCACGAGGACGAGGACGACGAGGAGGAGGAGGAGGAGGAGGAGGATGACGAGGAGGAGGACAGTTTGCCGCTGAAGCAGGAGCCGTACGACTCGTATTACGACGAAGCGGAGTACTTGCACCAGCAGCAGCTGGCCGATGCGGAGGGGTCGTTGCAGCAGACGGGCCGCTCGGGGGCCGCGACTTACCCTACCATACTGACGAGGGTGCGCTCGCACTCGCGCAGCCTAAGGGCCATGGCTAACCCGAGCGCCGTGTGGGCGCACTTTGACCTGTGCTCCAACGACCCGCTGAGGGCCCAGTGCAGGATTTGCGGGGCCGTGGTTGTCAGGGGTGGCGCCAACCCCAGGCAGTGCGGCACCACGAATCTCCACCGGCATCTCAGGGTGCATCACGGAGGCAGGCTCGTCGGCAAGAGATACCAGGGTAAATCATCCGCCAGCCTTGTCTTTCTGCGTGATGGGAAGGAACCCCTCACTTGCTGGTTTTTTTTTTTTTTTTTTCCATGCATGATGCGACGTTGGTTTAAGGAAAAGGTTTTTCCTTGCGAGACCCGCAAAATCTATCGGCAACATTAACGGACGTCGATTCTTTCGATCAATGCCCGTCTAGTGTGTATACCTGTGGGGTGAAAAATCTATATGGAAAGGGCTTATCTTGACGAGCATCAGGGTGCAGTCTCTTGTCCACTGTGGCTCTGTCGTTGCTCCTCTGTTTCCATATGTTCATCGTTCTTTTGTTTACCGAGCTTAACCTTTTCCTTTTGATCAGCGATATATAAGTAGAGAAGCCTTTTTATAGATAGTCCATCCGCCAAAAAAAGACTTCATTTTACTCATTGCCTGTAACTATATAGTTGTATATTTTAATCATATTTTTCATTGTCATTTGCGCAAGTGGCATGTGATAACGAGTCGATGATAAAGAGAAAATACAAATTTTGCAGTTGTGAACGACAAGCGGGAGCACAACGAGCAGAAGGCGTTGCGAGCGGCCACGCAGAACCTCGTGCGCCAGATGCGCCAGATAGCGCCGGCTTTGACGTCGACGAGTCCTCAGAGCAACGCCCAGCGCCAGGCCCAAAAGATCCAGCAGACGGTCCAGGCCGCCCAACAGCAGCAAAAGGAGCAGCAGCAGAAACAAAGGCAGCAGTCCTCGGGGCAGTCGAAAAAGTCCTTGCTGCTGAAATCGATACCCGTGAAGGTGAAGCCGGTCGTGTCGAGTGCCGCCAAGATGCCGTCTCAAGCGGTACGACACAGCTTGCAGAACTTTCAACAGCTACCTCAGACGATCTTGCCGCAGCAGCCTACCGAGGTGAATTTTTTTCTTTTTCCTTTCAATTCATTTCATATCGCCACGCAGGTGCGTCACGTTTGAGACCAATATCGATACTCTTACGTTTTCATTGATGAGTCTTTCGCTGGCCACCGATAAAAAAAAATACGGTCTCTTCTCCAAGCGTGTTTTTATCTTGGGTTTTCATTTTTACGTTTCATCAAAGAGCTATACTGTTCTTTTTTGCAATACACGTTTTGTTCAATAACTTGAAGAAAAGCAAAATCGGTTTTTGGTCAAGTTTATTATTTATTTTTTTCTATGTAATCTTTTTTTCAAAAGTAAGTGATGTCAGTGTTATGAAGAGTAAGTAATCGAACCAGCACAATTAACAAGCTTTTGAAAAAAACTACGAATCGTGAAATATCACTTATGCCTAGGCGTAAAAAGTTTACACTTGGAAGTATTGGGAATCTGTGGTACTTTATTCCTTCAAACACTTAATCGTCATTCACTGATCTACAAATAAAATGACACGCCAAATACATCTACATTTGCAACAAAAAAATTTGTAAGCTAAGTTCTTTTAAAAACTGTACGTTTTCTGAACCACAGGTCTGCCTGAGGTGGAACAGTTACCACAGCAACATGCAGCACAGCTTCCCGTCGCTGCTGGACAGCGAGGAATTTGTCGACGTGACGCTCGCCTGCGAGGGCCGCTCGCTCAAGTGCCACAAGATGATTTTGTCCTCGTGCAGCGACTACCTCGCCCAGTTGCTGCGCGAAAACCCCTGCCAGCACCCCATTATACTGATGCGCGACCTCAAGTTTTGGGAAGTCGAGGCGCTCGTCAAGTTCATGTACAGGGGCGAGGTCAACGTTACCCACGACAAATTGCCCCAGTTGCTCAACGCCGCCGAGACCCTACAAGTCAAGGGGCTCGCCGGTCCGAGCAACACCCAGGTGAGGAGGAAACTCTAGATTCTTCGTTTTACTACCTTTTTTTGTGACAAATTAACTCTTGCTCGAGTTTAAAAATCATGGGCAGCCCACTTTTCTTTTTTTGTTTTATACGCGTCTTGTACCGAACTTGTTTATTTTTGTATTTTCATCGGCGTCAATATTAAAGTCGTGCCGATAATGTTAATTTTGCAATTGCGACTAAAATTCGCACGTGTAGGTCATTTCATACCTCGAGAATCAGTCCAATGAATTAATCATCGAGTGTTCCCTTCGATAACGAATTTTGTGGAAATGTGAGGAAAAAAAAAAAAAAAAGCAAATTTACGCAATGCGCAGTACATAAAGTAAAACTAACAGTTGGAATTTGTGGTTTCAGAATCCAAAGCCTCCTCTGCTGATACCCCAGCCGAGGGCATCCGCTCACCACTCGATTAACCGCTCGCGCACCGAAACCAAAGACAAACCATCGACCTCGACCTCGAACTTGCTTCCCAACATACCGTTGGACTACGCCCGTAACCACATTCCTACCAGCACCCCCTACGCGTCGTCAATCCTCAAACGCGGCATCAAACGCCGCAAGGCGGATCTCGGCGACACGCCCGAGGCTCGTCCCTTCACGAAAATCCGCCTGCAACGGCCAGTCACACCGTCGATCGGTAAACAACGGGATTCCAAAATCAGAGCCGGCAGTGGTGGTGGGAACAGCAACATTGTCACCGCTGCTGCCGCCCTTGGAGGTGAGGGCGGTAACGTCGACACACCAGCCGTCAAGGAGGAGCCGATGGACGTTCCCCTCAGCCCAGGCGACCACCTGTACCAGCCGCATCCTCGGGACGACGACGACAGCTCGGACGGGCACACCTTCGAGTCGATCATCAGGATGCACCAAGAAGAGGACCCCGGTGGGGAAAATACGGAGCTTGCCGATCCGGGCTCCGACTACGGTGAGACACACGCGCGATTAACTTTGAGACCAAAGCGAACCGATCTGCTGAACGCGAGTTTTGCTTTCTTATTGCAGATAACAACGACGACGACGAGGATGACGACGACGATGACGAGGACGATGACGCGGAGCACATGGAGTTTGTGCCCACGGACTTTCTGGAGCAGGAGCAGAACATCGTGGAAGAG
Organism: Copidosoma floridanum; assembly: GCF_000648655.2. The sequence goes on along the minus strand of NW_019379529.1, from coordinate 507,771 downwards.
CCCGAGGAGCAGTCGAACCGCAGTAGTATGAGCTTCGCCGATGACGATTCCAAGCGAAACGATCGAGACGAAAGGGTGGGAAGTGAGCAGGGCGATGTGGTCGAGGAGGAAGATGAGCAGGAGGACGAGGTCGGGGAGGTCGTGGCAAAGAGAAAAGGGGAGCCAGGTGGGCTAGAGCAATCGAAAAAGGACAAGGATAAAACGTAAGGCGGTGTAATGTGTCTGTGATCGTTGGCTATATCTAAATTCTAAATAAAAGTGTATTTTCTTCGTTTTCGCGAGAAAAAAGATGCAGTCGTTCGTAAGTGTTGCGTCGCGTAGCGGAAAAGAAAGATTATTTACTCGAGAAAAAGTATTAAAAAAACGGTGTTTTTCCTTTATTTTTTTTTTTTCTAATTCTTTTTTACGATATATTTTTTTTTTTTCTTTAGTGATTGTGTCTGAAAGTTTCAGCTATTCACGTGTTTTGAGCTTACCTTAAAGCGTAAGATTGATACTTTTGGCGTTGTTGGTTAGTACTTGTTCTTTTAATGGAAATGGTTGACATTTTTACTGTATTTTTATTTGACAAACAAGGTTACTATGAGAGTTACGTTACTTTTGCAAGTCAATTCATGTAAAAATTGATTGAATGCGCGTTAACGATTCAGAAAAAACAAAAAAAAAGTTTATTCAGTCAATTTGCTCATTACTTTATTTTGATGATTATGTAAATGCCAGTGCATTCATGCATAATAAGCATAAATCAGTATTTACTTTTTCCGCAGATTCAAATGAGGAAGAAACTAAAATTTTCTTTGAAACGGCCCAATTTTCACGTTTTTCGTCATCATTATTATTATTATTCTTATTGTTTTTTTTTTTTGGTTTTCATACATTCGTCTCAACTGCTGAATAACGTATCTTTCCTTAGCATTTATCTATACAAATCATAAATGTAAAAATAGTAAGAGTACCGTAATTTTTTGTATTTCAGATAAGCTTATTATTACTTGTGTATTTCTATTAGTTTGATGGCCAAACATTCAATATTGTGATTTTCTTTCATACTTTACTAAGTAAGTGTATATAAAAACTACAAATAGTATAAAATAATTTATACTTAAGTCATTTATATTTAAGTACAATTGTGCGTAACTATAATTTTAACGCATCTAAGAAGAACCTTATATCAAAGATCTTTAAAAATTTTAACATTTAAAACGTCGATTACTGAAAAGGATTTTTATAGATCTTTAACTTTGGAATCGAATCTACTTTCGACATTACCTACATATTATAATAATGTTCAAACTTCCACAATGCCAAATTTCAAACATTACAAAAACTCTCCGATTAGGATAAAGTTGTTTATTACTTCTGAATACATAGGTCATTGAATTCACTTGTCTAATTGGCTTTCTTTTTTTTTGTCATAGTGTTTTATTCATTCAATATAATGTATTGTGAAATTCATTGCATCCCAAATATCTCACAGTAGAGTATTTTAAGTAAATTACCGGCTCTGTATTGTACTTGTGTGCCATTTATAATAAGATTCGCTTTAAGATTTTAATTTATGCATTTAACGATCAGATTCTGATAGTTTTAACGACGGAAATAGTGTATATTGCAGTGTTATATTTTTTACCATAAGAAAAACTTAATCATCAGTATACGTACAATTGTCTGTACTTGTAAGAAAGTGAAAAAATGTTCACTGTCATCGAATGATAAAAACCAAATTTATCTTTAATATAAATATTATCATCCTGTATAAAGCGATGTCTTGAAAATAAAAAATTAGATAAGCATCAATAAAATTTACTTCATTTGTAAATCATTGTCATCACGAAGATAAAATTATGCCTGTTTGAACAAAGGTTAGGACAAAAACACTTATTTGAAAACAAAATGTTTCATTCTGGTGTCGTCAGATATGTTATGAGTACCTTATTATTGTCAGTTGAGTAGCTTCTGTCTATGTCTCTAGAAGAGGCAATTTCCCTACAGAAGCAAGTACAATGTTTTGTTGTACTCAACTACTATCTGCATTTGTAAATAATTAAAATAATCTTCTGGATTTCTTGATGTTCAGGACATTTTTTTGAATTCACAACTTTTTTCAAAAGATTGTTGCAGGTTAAACCACAAAAGCTGTATGTAACAAATAGTAACATGCTTTATGAGGAGCGTTTTATTTCAAACACTGTAAGTAGCAAAAACTGTTGGGAAGTGTGGATAAAACGGTTTATTATTTTGAATCTAAGGACAATATTATGTTTCATACACTGGGTTGTACTTGCTTAAAAAATTCAATTATTTTGTAGACAATGTTTCCCTCTATAAGAGAATTGCAGTACAACAAAACGTTAACATTTGATGTTTGTTTTCAATTGATGATCAAAAGTGAAAGGAATCTTGTCATGATACAATCAATTCACAGCAGAGATCTCTGGAGCAATATTCCTGAGATGAAAGATTATAATTTTTTATTTACACTAGCTAAATGAATCAAGTTTACCCTACACGTTTTTATTCACATTGTAACATAATTGAAAGGATAAAGGGAAAGATTTGATCTTAAATACATAGGTACAGAGCGTCATGCGTTTTCTTGCATTTCACATTGAATCGCATGCATTCAGTGTCCAATCGATGTCCAGTTGTTTTTAATTTTAACTGCAATGTGACAGTTAAGTAACAGCAGTCACTCTTAGTTAATTTATTTTTCGATTGCAACAGCATCTTAAAATTGACACTCAAGAATTAGGGTTAGGACTTTTTTATTGGACCATCTCCCCGATTGAATGACCTTTGAAATGTATAAATCGGATGCCTCCTAAAATGTCACCCTACTTAAGATAACTTTCATTACTTGAAATGATACATCTATAATAGCCGAGTAAATGCCTTATTAGATAGCTTGGAAAATAAATAAATTAGGTACACGTACTTTTTGTGCCGTACATAAAAATAAATCTCATGCAGAATTATTGATGGCAGTACGTATACAAATTGCATTGATGGTAAAACGGTACGAATAAGCCGATATCTATAATAAGGGCGGGTTTAGATGGAGTCTGGGAGTCTGCCAGACTGGCATTGAAGCTCATAAGAGTGAGAGAGAGGTTAATCATCTAAACCCACCCTTGTGTAATACACTACTGAATTACTGGTAGAACAAAAAGTTGAAGTTTGAATTTAAAGATAAAAATCCGAGAATTTCCGACTCGAAGGGGATATACCTACTATATGGTGACTTTTTTGTTTTTCAGTTAAAAAGTATCTAGTGCCGAAAATTCAGTCTGGTGTAAAGTGGTAACCGCGCCTGGCGGCAGATATTCCGCGCTATCGTTTGCAGCTCCTTTTGAAAAGAGTTTTCTGTTAGCGTACTTATATCCGTGTGTCCTTGGTTTGGTCATCAGAATAATATTTTTGTTACCTCTGATTGTTACTCCGAAAGTTTATTATATTCACCGGCGAGGCAAGCATCTCATTGAAGGTAACAAGATGCTGTATAGTATATACATATAACAACTAACTACAGTAAATATTGTTTTCTACGTGTTCGCTTGTAAGTACTTACATAAATATATGTTATATTATGTTTACATGGTGCGTATTTCGAGAGCTTTTATTTTTTACCACCGTTTGCCCCCTTTTTTGTCGCTTACGTGGAGTGCTATTATATATGTGATGACTAATCATAAGAGACAAAAGGCATAAATAATCATGGCAATAAACATCATTATTATTATGACATGAGCTCAGCATCGGTCCCCGGCGGTTTTAATTTCAAAGAATCACCAAATAATGTATAGGTGACGTCAATTGATATCTGATTCACATGTATACGTATATTTATACTTATTTAAACTGTCAGCCAAAATGAAAAAAAGCCTGTATTTCTTTTTGGTTAACTCGCATACATTAAAGATAAAATGCTTCAACCGCTACAAGCGCACTTTAAAAGTTTTAAAAGTAGTTTTCATATTCGCTACTTCGCGCCCCAATTTCAAACGATTTTTCTACCCCATAGGTGTGTATATTATAATGTATGGTTTGCCACTTACGTTTTTTCCTTCCACCTCATGATTTACAACATAATGTTGACCAAACAATGAAGAGTCTCACGGGTCGGGGGAGCAACGTACATCAGCCAGATAATAACGTTTTTAATGTATGACCGCACGTGTTTTGTTGACACTTGTTTTAAATCGATACAATCGTTTTACCACCACCCCTGGTGCAGTTAGTACCTGGTAACGTTACTACGAGTCACATGGTACGCAAATATAATCGTTAAAAAACATATTTTAATATTATTATTAAATAGATAAAAAAAAGTTACCTTTCGCTACTAAGTTATTTTGCGTACAAATAATTGTGTGCTGATGAATAACTCTTTACCATATTTGATAGTTAGAAAGTTGCTCTTTACAAAACTTTTGTATACCTTCTGAAAAATTCTAGTAAAATTAAATTAGATGTATGAGAAAAATACATGTTATACTTGTAAGTGATTTTTTTTGTTTGTGTCAACATAACTAATTTCGTACAAAAGTTTTTTCTGACGTATAAAATAGATTCTTTGCACCACAACGCTTCTGTGACTTTGGCATTGAATTTTAATCATCATGCATTTTTATTAAATATAAGTCAAGCAAAAATTATCTCGTTTATTTAATTGTCTATGATGAAAAGTAAAAAATAAAATTATTTTTCTTTTTCATAAACACCATAAGTTATTATTAATGTTTTTTTTTAATTCTTTTTTTTTGGGGGGAAATTAAACTAAAAGTTTTAGTATTTATGTAACTAGTTAATAATAACAATAATAGACTAACCATTCCTAAGTAACTAGGAAAAGGGGAAAGAAAAAGCAAAGAAGGGCCTTTCCTCCGAGAGTTAGTTATTGGTTGTCCATCAGGGTATAATATCCCGTTACAATCAATGTTCGCCGTACCTCAGGGGTAATGGTGCTTTCTTTGGGCGCAGGAAAACTGAAAACATTCGCCATGTGTTGAGAGCAAAAAAAAAGTTTAACCGAGGGATATTTGGCGTCTAGCGGAATTCCAAAGTTTCTTCGTGGATATGCTCCGAGGGTTTCCGGGTGACCCACGTCTGTTGGGATTCAAAATTAGTAGAGACATCGGATCATATAATGTGTCTCCGATGTTACAATGATGTTTGAGTATATTATACACACACAAGGGTATTTACATGCTCAAAATGCAACAATACATGATAAAATGTTCCTTTGTTTCAAAATGCTTCACAAAAAACCAAACGGTTATTTTTGGTTCGGGCACGTCTTGCCAAAAATTTTCTGTAGGAATTCCCGCAAAAACTTCTCCGTGATTTTGGCGTGAAAGTCTTACAGAGGACGTTGTCACCACCGAAAATTTCGTGGTTACTTTGACTTACAAAAATATACATGTACCTCGTATTATAGATATACCGACCTCATGATAATATTAAAACTTGAGGGTATATAGTACACGAAATGTGTTTGAAAATTTTATAAATGATATTTTGCTATGTGAAAAATAGAGGGTTTTGGTGGTATCATGAGGATTACGTGATTAATATTGGGTGGAGTAAATTCTTACGAAATTCCGATGCCTTGGTCAAAGAACTCAAAATTGCCTTGAAGGGAGCACCAACTCCAGATTCGGTTTCAACTTAACGTGAGCGCTGTCTCGAATGGAATTTTGAGTTGGCGCTTTCTTTCACCGAAGCGTCGATATATAACATTATGCTGTTTTCCGAGTTAAAAATCAAAGATAAATGGTAAACACTTTTTTTTTTTATTTATTAGAAGAGCGTAATCATGGGTGACTCCCAAGAGTCAAATGTTACCATTTTGAGCGACAACTCGATATACGGGAACGAGCCCGAGGTGACGTGCTTCTTCGCTCAAAAGGTCGACGAAATCACGGAAACTGAAATGAAAAAGATCGAGGTGCAAAAGGTACACACCCAACTCGTGTTTTCTTATACACGTACCCAAACACTTTTAAATAAAAAGTTTTTTAATTGATGTCACGAAAAAAAAAAAAAGAAAAAAGAAAGAAAAAAAATACAATGACAAAGAGCACAGGTATTTTTCAAAGCTACCCTTTTCAATGTGGGCGTGTTTTTTTTTTTTTTTTTTTTTTTTCTGTAGATGGAAGGTGAGCTCACGATAAGAACGCTGGAGCAAGGGTACCGCGAGACGAAGAAGAAACTCATCCATGCCCAAAAAAAGTTGGGCGAAGCCAGGAAAAAGGCCTCCAACCAAGCCGAACAAATCGACCGGCTGATGCGGGCCAACACGGCTATCGTGGAAAAGTAAAATTCAAAAACTCCTCATCACGAGAGCCACCCGTGTGCGCGCGAGAGTCAATTGACAAATGTTTGTTTTGATGCTTACCAGGTTCCGGGAGCTGAAAAATTACCAGAATGATATTATACTGCCTACGGTGAGCGAATTTCAAAGCGCATCCGTTGGCTGTAGGAGCAAAAACGCTGATCTATCGAATGAGCTGCGAGTGATACTAGGTCGCAGTGATTATTTGGAGCGCCTGAAAAGGGACGTCTGCGACAAAAGGGCTGTGGTCAACGCCGATGGTGAGTTAATTGTTGCAGTGATTGTCTCTTGGATAATGCGAATTGCCAGATGTTACGAAACTCGTTGATTTTCAGTTGAAAGGAAAATCGGGGAGAAAAAAGGTGAATGTGCGCGGCTGAACGAAATAATGATGCATTGGAGACAAGAAAACGAAAGGGTCAAAATTCTGCTGAACCGCGAGATGTCCGATTACAATTACAACATAACTTTGATAGACGATCACACCAAGAGGTGATCAGAATTCAAACTTTGGTTTTTTTCTTATCCTCATTCAATTAGAATTCTGATAATATCAGGCTCATCTTCATTTCTAACTATACAGAATTGTCCAATTGGAGGCTGATAAAAGTGCTTACGTGCAAAAAATTGCCAAGGAACTGGAAATTTGGGAGCAAGAGAAGCATAAACTAGAAGTAAACATTTTTACCATTACATGCGGTTACCGTAAAACGTGTGGGTTTTATGTATTTTTTTTTTTTTTTTTTTTAACTTTAAACATTATTATTTCTTTTCTCCAGAGTTTTCGTGGTACCAATTGCAGATTCAAATGAGGAAGAAACTAAAATTTTCTTTGAAACGGCCCAATTTTCACGTTTTTCGTCATCATTATTATTATTATTCTTATTGTTTTTTTTTTTNTTGAATGTATATAGGCACACAAGTTGGAGTTTTATCGCGTGAACGATGCCATTTTCACTGAGGCACGATCGCGCCATCTGCTTTGCGATATACCCTCCAGAGTTTTCGTGGTACCAATTTACGGATTTTTGACGAAAAAAAGGCACTGATCACCAAACTGATGGGAGAGTTGGAATCATTAATGTAAGTAAAATATAAATAATTGTAATATGAATAAATATAAAAAATTATAATACAAATAAATGTAAATAATTTTTTATTCCAAACAGACGGTCGAGCAATACTATGAATGACTCATTGAAAGAGCTGCAAACTAAGAAAAATGAACTTTTGACTGAAGTATAAACTACATTAATTCATTATATTTTAATCCTTCATAACGATCTACTTTTTTTAAGTTCAGAAAATGTATATTTATTATGTAGGTACAGAGTAAACGAACAGTTGTTGACTCATTGAAAAAAATTTTGGACAATAACACAAAAAGTATATGTGAAAGTCAAGTTAAAGTTACTAACGAAATAGAAACAGTAAAGACTAGATTTTTGAAAAAAGAAGAAGATATGCAAGGAAAACTAAAGTCTTTACATGGTACACTCAATGAAAAAAAGAAATTGGAGGAAAAAATTGAAAATTTTCAAACGGAGCTGGCGCAACTGAAAGAGAAAAAGTTAGCGAAACAAAAGGAATCGTCAAACATCGATCAGGAGTTGCAAGACAAAATAAAAGACTCAGCGAATGAACTAGAGAAATACAAACAGATGTTATCGGATAAAAACAAAATACGGTACGAACTAGATTCCAAAATAAAAAAATTACAAGAGGAAAAGAAAAGTGTGCAGCTAAAACTCGAGACGCTCGATAAAGATAAAGAAAATAAGCTAAGGAATAACTCAATTCCACTATTTAATGCCAAGAAAACACACACTTCTGATGAAATTAAAAAAAAGGATTCTCGTGATTTTCCAAAAAAAGTAAGTAATTGTGCTCATTTATATACACCAGTCAGGTCTCGCCGTTTCGACTGTGCTCTTGATTCTCGAGGGTCGATTAACTGTTTCTCTTTTGCTTCGACATCGTGATCATAGGTGTGACTATAAGTTGGTCCAGATGTTTATATACGTGTAAACATCTGGTCATAACTCAGGTGCACCGATGGCTGAAAAATACTATTCTTGTGTAAAAAAGCCATATCTGAGCCTATATGCGGTGATGAACAATAAAAAAAAAAAAAAAAAACACATATCTGTATGGATCATGTCACAAAAAATTGTTTTTTTTCATGGCCTAGCCGTTTGAAAAAGACATTGCATTTTATCTGGTGACGTAAAGTTCACATGTGTAATTTACCATGTATGTTTAGAGTTCAAATTTGGAAATTTCACTTCACTTATCGAAGAAACGTATTTTTTGTAAAATCACCCAACAGCCATTAATTCACATATAATTAAAATTACCAAGAAGTTTCGATGTTTAAGGTGTGTCTGTCAGATACTGTTGACTAAAAAAGCATCGATGCTTGTTTGTTCACTGACATATTTTTCTTAAATTCAACATTGTATATACTGCTTTCTATATATTTGATGAATATATATTTTTGTTTGTCAAAAATAGTCGAGTTGACAGTTTATCATGACTACTTTTAAACTGCTCAAAAAAAAAAAATAAATAAAAAAATAATACACTTTATTAACATCGAAAATTTTTAATTTTTTGTGAAATATTTACGTTAAATTAAACAATAACGTGGTTTTGTCCAAGTTATCATCGTCATCAAACAGACAACTTTTCAAGTAGTTGAAAATCATTGTACCTCTTCATAAGTTTTTAAACATCCATGGATTACTCTAATTTTAAGTTCTAAGTTCAAAATCTGGGGAAAAACTTACGTAGAATTGAAAAAATGTTATTTTTTGCTTGGTACCCTTTTCAATCACTACACTGGGGGAAAAAAATAATAAAAATTACTGTGGTAAAATGGAAATATGGTGTTATTCCATTTCGTCGTCTAGAGACATTTTATTTTCGGTAATTTAATTTTTATCGTACAGGGCGGTAATTTTTACTGAGTCAACATTAAAAAATATCGTACATACAAGCAGTAAAAACGAAGGTACAAATGCTAAAATATTACGTAAATTAAAATACTAAAATACTCCTAGATGACGAAATAATACAAAGTTACTGTATTAGGGTACATTTCATCATCTCATGAAGCTCATTCGTCAGATGGCGCGACCGTGCCTTTGAGAAAATGGCGTCGTTCATTCATCAAGGAAATCGATAGTTTCTATAAATAGAATAAGTAGTGGATATACTTCCCTTAATTGCCATTTATTTAGATTTAAAATAGTACCTAGTGACTTATGCGAATGTAACGAAACTCAAGACAATATTGAACAATTATTTTGGCAATGTGTAAATTTGGAAAAAGAAAGAAAACTAATGATAAAAGAATTAACTAAAATAGTCAAATATGGACCATACTCTGTAATTATTTTATCATCAGAAAATGACACTAGAATAAGTTATATACTAGCAAAATTTATAGATAGCATGGATAAACGAATCTAACCTATTTGGTGATAGTAAAGCATATATATGGATTAAAAATAATTTCTTCTGAGAGAAATGGCTATGTAACTAATGTTAAAAAGCCAATAAAAATCATCAAATTAAAAAAAAAAAATGGTATCGTTCACTGCGTAACAGCTATACTTGTACATACGAGTCACCTATATATTGAATGTATATAGGCACACAAGTTGGAGTTTTATCGCGTGAACGATGCCATTTTCACTGAGGCACGATCGCGCCATCTGCTTTGCGATATACCCTCCCTCATAAGGAAAGTTTTTATACTTTTTGATTATTAAAAAATAAAACACGTAATTATTAAGGCTATATTATAAATTTAATATAGTAGCTGAGTATTCGTATCTACTTTAAATGTTTGAGTACTACTTAAATATTATATTAATAATAAATTTAATTTTTAGTTATGTAAACATCATTTGATATTATTTTATATATTAAAAATGGATTAAGTACACCTATAAGCTGATAATATTTATGATTATTTAGGAGCCACCAACGAAAAGCACTTCAATGACAAAATTTGATCCATTTGGTTTTGACGAGTCCGATGAATCTGAAGACGAAAAGTTTTTGAAAAATATGTCACCACCAAAGGCAAATATTTTATGTCTAAATAAGAGGAGACGATCATTTTCCGGGGAAATTTTATGAGTTTAATTAAAGTACTTGGATAGTGTGTCAATGAGAACAGCCCCCGAAAATGATAGTCGTGCATGAAGTAAGTTTTCTCCGGGTTGTAGGTTGGTACATCTAGATTTCAATAACAAAACATGTGTTTGATTTTAGTAGTTACCCTAATAGCACAGAACATCTAAAAACGTTTTTACAACATAATAAAAACCTTTTTCCAACTTCAAAACGTTTTTAAAACGTTTTTAAAACATCATGTTTGTGCTATTAGGGAAACAACAATTAAATTTTATCAAAAACATATTTTCTGTTAGTTAAGTAGGGGTACCAACCTTTAACCTGGAGAAAAAGTACTGAAATTTCATTCTAAAATTTCCTTCAAAATCTCTAGAAAATTAACAGTATTTATATTTAACTTAAATAGCTAACTCAGATGAAAACGCCGTCTCACAAGAAACCAGAATATAACAATGATTTTGAAGATGTCAGCTCCAACAAAAAAACCGTATGTCTTATAAAATTTTAAATTATTATAAATCATTTACGATTTTTCATCCAAGTAAAAATAGTTTTATGGTTGTAATGGGTCATGGTTGTAATCAGAGAAAGATGTTATATATGCTTGCAGAATACCTTACTTTTTTCATACTTCATTGCTTTTTAAAAGTAAAGTTTTATATATTTCTCGACAAATTATAAAAAAAATTTCGTATATTGTCGGTCAGTGCTTTAAATAAATCAATATTAAAAACTAGCTTATTGTATTTTAATGAAACGTAGAGGCACTTCACCCTCAGATAAACATTTTCTAAACTTAATATCTACAGTTGTAGTTAGTATATTTTTTTCAATTCTGATGTTTGATTGCTATCGTGTATTCAAAACATAAATAAAATTTTTAATTACTTCGCTACTTCGCAGCCCAATAAAAGTATGAAATGTAAGTCATGGTAAAACAGGCAGTTTCTATGGCCTTTTGAAAAGTGGATAAGGGATAAGCCCACAAAATTTAAATAACCTACTTTGACGATTGTCGTTGAATATAGGAGTTTTCTTAAGTAATTGAGTTTATCGCAGATTCAGTAAAATATTAAAAGATGTTTATATTTACCTAGAAAAATGGATTTACCTAGAAAAATTGATTTATCTAGAAAGATGGAGAAAAGTTTATTGCGAATTTTCAACAACTCATTTTTCAATATTATTTCTTAATCGAGAATGCGAATACAAAATTACAAATAGCTAGTTTAAATAGAGAGCATTTTATTAAAGATCTCATACAAATGTTAATAGTAATCAAAAGTTTTAATTTGAAAAAATTTATAATAATTTTATTGATAGAAGTTTTTGGTTTTTGGGTTAGAATTTTTTTCAGAAAATCCGCATTGCTTATTAATTTTAACAAAAACTCTGGGAAACTAGCTATTTAAAAGACTGTTTTGGAATGTTTGTACCTGATTTCATACGTAGTTTTCAAGTACTCTCAATGTCAATGTAACTACATTATGATTATTATGAACTTATTTATCTTTCAATGTAACCCACAGACACTTTAAGTTGTATTTTACCGTAAACTCAACTAAGTACTGCTCAGTAACTGAAGAAAATCATACAAGGCATATTCAATCTATAAGTACTTGAGTTTCCTCTTTAGCCACTAAGCAGCACTTGTCACTATATCCTATAGTGAGTCAAGGGTAGTAGAGACGCATTACAGCATTTTGCAACGATCCAATTATTAATTTATTATTTATTTGAAATAAGATCTTGCAACACTTTGGTACAGTATTTTTTGCTCATGAATGAACCCTTGGTATTTGAACAATGAGTTAATCCAGTAAAAAAAATTTATGTGAATTAAATAAAAAAATTAAAAAACTCACGAATATTTATTTTTATAGACTAATCATTTGTCAAACTGTGACATGCTTTTCGAGAATCTGCTATCTCAATCGCCTTCCAACACACAAACGCCTATGGAACCAAAAAGTACTCAAAATGATGCGGTAATAACCGGGAAATTTTTTCTATAATCACACATTAGACATTTCCTGTGTAAAAACGCTTTTTAGTAACATAAATTACTACCTTGATAATTAAATAAAATAAAAATTATCAAACAACAAAAATCGTTCAACTGCTGTTGAAAATAAAATCATAGTTTAAAATAGTTCCATTTAACAATAATTTTTTATCGTTTTCGAAACAAAGATTGACATTACTATGCGTAAATGATAAACTAGTATTATTCCATCATCAAAATACTTTCCACTTGTAACCACCTAATTTTTACCAAGCTGGATAGTAACTTCTACTGCATTGACAATAAATTACTATACTCTGGATAATTAATATTTCTAAAGGTATAAAAATCACCAATAAAAAAGGTGCGGATGTATTGTAAAAAGTACCTTCACAGCGGAATAGTACAAGTCTACCATTCTAGCACAGTAATATAAATTTATTTTCTTAGTGTCACTTTTTTGATAATATACAAAATGTTTAATGCAAGTATTTTAACGAATAAAAATATTTTTTGCTATTTTTTTAATGAAGTATTTATAAACTATTGAAAGCTTTGATTGATTTTTCTTCAAAACAAACATTTGAATTCATTATTGTACGAAACAAATAAATTTTTTAGGATGTGTTTAAGGTACCACATCCATACTCAACACCTTGGAAAAGGAAGTATCTGCCAAAGTATAATAAGTAAGCTGCTCCAAAATCATTCAAGTACTATTGTCAAAGGATCATACTGAATTTATGTTGAGTTAAATTTTCTACATTTCAAATTCTCTAATTAATAAAAAAATGCAATATCTTATAGTATAGACATAGATATTATTATTGTAATTCAAATACTTATAAAATAATATATTATGGTTTTGTTGTAATTTCATAGAAATTTTTTAAATTATATTTTTGATGTAACTTTGTATTTTGTCATTTTGTAGCTAAGGAAAAATTAAATTTTCAGTAAAAAATCTTTAATTTTTTTCAATAATACTTACAAATAAATTTGTATCGTTTACACGTAACTATAATTGCATCCAATTGATTAAAACATTAGCTCAAACCCTCTTGAATCAAATCACGGTGAAAAGTATAAGCACTTGTACAATATTTATATTTGCCTCATTCGTGAATTTCTACACATTTGCTCTACTGATTTAATTATTATAGCACCAGCAACATACATGCTTTTACAATAAAACAGATGTTTAAAAAGAATATAAATTATTTTATGGTGAACAATTCATTTAAAATATTGAAAGTTGTGTAAAGTATGTTACTGATAGTATACAATTATGTGATTCGATTTTCATTCAAATTCAAAAGATGTCACGACTGCAAAGAGTTGTAAATTTTTAGTAGCAAGTAAGATAGTTCATTGAGACAAAAAAAAATTCTCTTCGAAATTTTATACGAAAAAAGTCTTTTTTTTGCAGAACTTAAGGTTAGAAACAAGCAAAGTTGTAACTAGTATTTAAAAAATGTTAATATCAATGCAATATGTTATAACATATACCAACAATTTTTGATAAAATACAATTGGATTCTTTTAAAAATACAAATTTTTCGGGGTAAGAATGACAAATATTTAATATTTTTTTTAACGTCTACTGCAAGTCTAAAACATAATAAATCTACAGCTCGGTAAAAAAACATTTCACTTAAAATTGTAGTGTAGCTTTAGGGTTAAAGAAGCAGATAATTTCATGCAGTGTAAATTACTGTATGCCCTGCAAAATTTTTGTAACAATAATTTCTCCGAGTATAAAAGTTTTTTGTTTTAAGATTTGAACTAGTTATTTCTTTACTAAAAAATAGTTTAAACGACAATCTGAAGTAGCTCTCTCTTCAATTTTTGAGTCAGTCGTATCTTCAATGACAAATTAAGATGGTTATTTTTTTTACCAAGTTAGCGAAATTTTTTATAAATTTTTAACACTTAAGTCCCCCAAGAGTTGGCTCATCGATGGTATGAAGAAAAAAAAAAACTTTAAATTCTTTAAATTACTAATTATAGAACTGTTTCGAGAAATTTTCTGATTTTATTATTTTTTTTAGTTTTCAAGTTTATTGAAACCTTTTAATTTCGTTAAAACTATGTATGTATGTATGTATGTATTATTCTTCTTATTATTATTATTATTATTATTATTTCTATTATTACAATTATTACTCTCGTAGTAATATCGCCTCGCAAATTATCATTAAAAAAAAAGCATGAATTGTGGCGTTTCCAATTATTGTACCCATAGCCATTAAATACAAACAAAGAAACAAACCTAGTCGTCATGAGACGTGTGGAAGAGGTTTTAGTTCCAGTTATTACCGCACAGTAGTTATGCCTTCCTCCATGAGCCTCAAATGGCGGACATTGTCTTCTCACTCCCTCGATTCCCTCGAAGCTCACTAAGGTAAAAGCACCAGTACGTGAACACTTTCTAAAATTGCACCAGTAGATTGAACAGCTTGAATAAACTATTTTCAATTTAAGTGGATAAAAAAAAAATGTTTCTGATATCCGTTGATCGTTCTTTAGATAAAACAAAATTAAGTACGCCACTTCAGCTGGCACTGGCAGCGCCTTTTTTTCAGTTAGTTCGGCTTGGGTCTTGACGGGAGCAATGTGTGTGCATTTCACTCATTGAATAAAAAGGACTTGTATTATTTTTGTAAGAGAAATTGAGCCTCGTCAATTATTTCACCCTTCGTGCTACTCTCCCTTCTTCGATTAAGCACGACATAAGTTGCCCCTGGTGATTCCTAAATGATATAGTGTGCCCATGTAAGATTACTACAGAACTATAACTGTATATGTATTCAATATACAGATAATGTTCTGTGGAAATCTTGCATGAGCGCACTATATCGTCACCTGACGGTATAGAATAACGCTCATTCCTTTGCAGAATGTACCATGATGATTAAAAGAGAGTTAAATAGTTTGAGATCATTATTTTTTTTACAATGTGTTATATGGTACAAACCACGATAAACTTAAGCAGATGTATTATTCAATATTATTCATTTAAAAATTGTGTTATGCATAAAATATGTAGTGCTGTGATTCAAATTTATATAATATTTTGGAAGGTTAAATAATGCGATGCTTAATGCAACAGTAAATACAATAGTTTATTAAAGTGTCCTACTTACATTACTTAGTTTTAAAACTTTTTATTTTGGCTTTCCTACATGGAAAAAGCTTTGTTATGAAAGAAAATCGCGCATACACCGGGTTCGCGTGCTATGTGCATGTTTCCTGAATTTTTAATAAGTATATTAGGCCGGTTCTGGTAACAATCCCCATTTGTGTATGTGTGTGTACATATCTATAACCAGTACTATCTGAGAATCCCCTTGAACAATTTAAAGGAAATGTGGCTAATTTTTATTTGTTTCTAGATTCTCATAATGGCTGAAAAATACGTGTTTGTCTCACTGACTTGCCTTTTTTTAAGTTTTTCAATGTTTTTTAAAGTTAATTATTTACCTTTTTACCATTATATTACGTTATTTTATGTTAGATGATATTTTTTACTGAATCCAGCTTAAGAAGATAATGTTAGTATTTTTGATTATTAATGAATGAAGATTAACTAGTTTTCCTCTTGTAATGAGACCATAACAGTAAAGTAAGAAACTGTGGTCTTGAATACCTTGAATAATATCTTTGTTATAAACAATATATTTAATCATTAGACAACAACAACACGTTCAATGTAACAGTATACGATTTTTCTTTTGTCAAGGAAATGTATCCATTAGAAAAGAAGCATTACTGTATATCTACGAGTTTCTTTATCCTGAAAAACTAAACGTGTTGATTTTATGAAAAACTATAAAACAACTGTATACATTACAAGAAAGAAACTTCTAAAATTCATTTCGATCAACGGTCCAGCTGTTAAACGAAACGGTACAGTAGATCGTATCATCATGAAACTTATCAGGAATTTAAGTTTCGTTGTAAGCTTATACCACTGACATTGACATCTGGAAAATAATGAAATATATTAATTACAGTTATAATTAAAAAAAAAAACTTTGATAGATTTAGACTTAAAAAGTTTTAAATATTTTTATCATAGAAGCTGTAAAAAAAAGTTTATCAAAAATTAAAATTTTCGGTCTTCATATAGATAGGTTAAGGCACGTCACCTATGATTTCAATTTTTTAAAATACTTTTTTATAATTTAAAAAAATCCATTTCTCGCTTTCGAACTTCTGTTTGAGAAGCATATAATATTAAATCAGGTTAATATCTTAAGGGTGTATTGCAATCTCATTTTTATTGAAACTCTCAAGTATTGTACTAAATTTGAAAATAATACCGAAAATTTAGGGGAAGGCGTATTTTTATATTTAAAAAAAAATCAATGTTTATTTATCATAACAAAAAAATTTGTAACTGTTACTGTATAATTTTTTTTTTTTTTTTTTGTTAGGGTATAATGAGATTTTCGCGACAAGAAAGTTGCTTTGCATATAAATTATTTGTTTACTGTAAGAATCCCTTCCAAATAAGACAATTTTGAAAACGAGTTAAAAACCAAAGCCGAATAATAAAAGTAATGGATAACCGAAGCATTGGATGGTAAATTTGCAATTGAATAAGTTTTTCATTTTTTCACTGAAAACAATTTTTTCTAGTGTAAACAGTTAAAAACTTTTAACAAATGATTTACTTGCAATTATAGATTATAACTATGAGGATTTTTCAAACGTAATTTTCAATTTTTTATTATTGATGCCTAACTATAACGTCAAATAAGATAGCATGAAAAGTTCTTGAAACTTCTTTAATAGAAATTGTATATATCTCCAAATGCTGACATCTGAATTTTTCCAAACTCAGCCTTCACAAAATGGTGTTATAGTCAAGTTAACTGCAAACGAAATTTTTTAGAGAGCCTTTGGCTTACGCACAGCCCCTAATAAAATTGAATCAAACTCTGAAACATCTTTTATTTTTTTCAGTGCATAAAAAATCACAAGCTCGAATCCTCGGTATAAATGAAAGCCAAAGATAAATTTTGTGTACGTGACAATTTTTGTGGGGATTCCGTTGGATGGATGGACACAATGGTTAGTGTCGGTGGTTTCTGGGGACGACGTTCAAAAGTGACACACAGTAAAAATTGCACGAAAAATGCTCAAAGGATTTAGCAGCTCGTAAAGTAGATCAATAATAGCTGCGTCTCGCTACTCTCTATATATAGCCTCCTGTGCACGTAGGCTTGATCGCAAGCTATACTTTCACACTGACATCAACGCGTATACAACTCAGGCATACACATAATTCTGTTTGATAAACTTCAAAAAACGTTGACAAGAAACAGTACTTATCCTTGCTTTCGTGATTTGTCACGTCCTTGGTTCATCTACCTTTCATACTAACTATCATACACGAAACTTCTATATAGGTATGTTAGTATGTAACAGTGAATTAATGTTATTACCGAGCACGTATTATTTTAAAGCAAAATTTACTGTTGCAATCTGAGAGAGTTGATATTAAAAAGCATCTGACGAAAATCAATATTCTGTTATAGGAAAAAAGTAGTTCGAAAGAAAAGTTATGGTGGAACATGCGGAAAGAGATATCACAAAAAAAAAAAAATTAACGTTACAACTTACATTGAATTGAATAGTTCATCACTACTATCAAGTAATTTCTGTCCTGGCCAGAAATAAAAAAACATGTATAATGCAATGGCAATAAAACTTATAAGAAATTTTGTAAACTGTAACGGTTGGTGTAAGCTAATTATTAGCTGAAAAAATATATTAAAATTCTATAAATCAGTACAGTTAGGGATTTACGTTATATTATTACGACTGTACTAACATTTACAGCATATGTCCCAAATCCAACTAAATAAAATACGGTGACTGCAAAAAAAATATCACTGTATGCAACTCTAATAAAATCAGCAAATCTAAAGAAATAGATTAACCATCACGAATTTATCACACATTTTCAAGAGTTAGTATTTTCCGATTGCTTGATAATATCTCACCTAATGCATTTCTGATGTAGTTTTATAACTTCGACGATTTGATTATAATAATAACTTTCTGATTCATGAGTCATACCTTGTAGTGAATCATTCATATTTTTTACAGTATTGGTTAATCTGTAACTAGTATATATTTTATTCGTTATAGGTGATAAAGATAACGATGAAGATAATTTATGAAATAAATTGTTTGCATGATACAGATTTTTAATCATATAATTTTTACTAATGATTAGAAGAAAAATTCTTTAAAAGAGTGAGCTTTTATGCTCTTAATCGCATTCAAATTTTTTGAGAAAAAGCGTAAAAATGTAGCATCTCAAACTGACGTACTTACCATGTAATTCTAATAAGTCCAATAACATGGTGAATAGAATTTATGAAAGTACCATCTATAGCTGCAATGACATACACAACTGATAAAAGGGCCAACCAACAATGAATAAAAAGGAACCACTCCTGTTCTTCAGAAATTATGAAATATTCAACTTGTACAATTACAGTCTTGTTGTAGATAGTATCTCCAGGTAAAATAATATTTAAAAGATTTGGGATTACTGTAGGCATTATGCAATACAATGTGGAGGCTATAGGGAGAAACCCTAAAAAAATATTGACTGCTATGAGTACAACAAACATTGGTTAATGCAAGTGACTTATGAAAATAAATTTGTTTTATCACAATTTTGGATCGACAATTGCTACATTAAGAACGAATCAGATGTTCATTGAAACAGTAATAGCTTTATAGCTTTTTTCTTGGTTTTTTTTTTTTTTGTTTTTTTTTCGTTCATTCAGTATCCAAGAATATAAATCAATCTCTAATTTTAAAACATTTTTAAGAAATCAACTTCTATGCTTCTTATCAGTTCAGTCAATTTGTAATCTTAACATTTTAGTCTTATGGTATAAAGGAAAAGTTAAGCCATTAGTATCAATTATTTGGTACCTTCTTATATAACATTAGGTAGCAAGAGAAGATTTGAAATGAAAATAGTTGTAAAATAAAAAATGAATGGTTATCTATGAATTTAACTATTTGAATAAATTAGTGAAAATCTAAGACGCAAAAAATCGATCTATAAAATTAAAAAATAATAAATTTTCACTACTTTGTACCATAATAAAATGCATTATTGGTTGCATTTTTTTCCCTAAATACTTTTGTGATACAATTTTTTTGAATAATACATATTGACAATCAGGTCGAATATGGAGTTTATATTTTAATAATGACACTAACTATCTGTAGTAACTTGAGTTTAAAATATTCTCATTCTAATAGTTCAACCTCTTTTAAAAAATGTAATCACTTGATGATAAATTCTCAATAGCTTATAAGTATGATCTAAAAAGCTACTTCTAACAGGTTAATATTTGTTAGAATCCTTTTGGAAATATAATATTTATGTATTAACTGAAAATAAAATGTTTCTCACAGTATACAACCATCGTTAATTTATATCCTTTAGTGGCCCAATCGTGCTGGATGGCTATTTCGTTATCATCTTCAACGTTGGCTTGCCAATCCTTTGTTATTTCTTCGTAAAGGTATTGAAACTATAAAAGTATACATAAGCAGAGTAATTAAAACTAACTAGGTAAATAATTTATAATATGCTATCAATAAATAGTAAGTAGTTGTTAGAAATAAGAATAGTCCTGCTTAAGCAGTTTTATACACGGAGTACGACTGTTACAAAGTCTTAGACGTTAAGGTAGTAGTTGACGGAATGTCTTTACATTTAAAACACATGGTTCTTCATCTGTTATTAATCGACTGTTAAAATTGTAGGGATCCCAGTAGTGTCAAAATAAAAATATAAGGCTTCAAAGTTTCACTGCTTAACATGGTGAGCATGGGGATGGCGACCAACAAAGTTCGAACTTGAGAGGGCAGCAGAGAAGAGAGACACCAACCAATGAGAAGAATGAGAGGCAGTTTGAAATTTCAATTCTTACGGTTAGTAAAAAAATATGTTTGGAATGTTAAAATGATAACTCATTCAATTTTTTGAAGCATACTTGATGAATAAAAAAAAAATTATGGCATAAAATTCATATCCTCTATTCATTTTAATCACGTTACCTCACCTTACAGTATAATTTATTTTGTAAATAAATAAGCTGTTAGCATAATCTTGGCATCACAAGTTTTTCAAAAAATGACAGTTTTCGAATTAAAAGCAGAGTTAAGAAAGTGTCAAGTAAGTGTAAAAGAAGGGAAATATGATTTGGTTAAACAGTGTGTGTATATATCTTCCTCTATAATTTAGTCAGTTAGGCAGGGCTGTGTCCACACCCCCTTCACCGCCTCCCTCACCTAATATTTGATCCCCCTCAGCCCCCCCTTAAAACAAGGAAATATTGTTTTTATTTCAATGGGAAATTAACCCAATGAACTATTGATATAGCCCCTCGTTGTCATTACTTAATCCCCTCTTCCTACGTTATAATTTCCTACCACCCCTTAGCCCTCTCGTAGCCCCCTGCAAAACAAGCCAAAATTGTTTTTATTTTAATGTTAAACAAATCCAATATTCTCTTTCCACGCTTTTTTTTGAGAGACTCGAAAATTTTTTTTTACAAAAAACAATTTCCTCTATGTTACCTGTTTTTTGTACACAACTAATATTTTTAGGCGTAGTTAAATTAAACGGTTTACGAAACTTGTCTTTCATTGCAAAAATCTGAGTTATGTGATAAAGAGCATAATTTTTTTGATAAAAAATGAAATCTCCTGTAAAATGGGTTTTATATTTATTCCAAATGAAATATTTTCACCAAAAATATTTTCTGAAAGTAAGAGCTATGCGAAAAATTGTTTCAATTGATACGGTAACATAATGGTAGTAGCTTCTTTGAATACATCGTCAATTTGGGTGTCATATTCCATCAATCCCATCGATAAAGCAGCATCTGTAAATGTTTTATGAATTCCGTTTTCTAATAATGTCACACCTTTTAATTTAATCACAATTAAATTAATTAATTTGATGTGATTTCCAAAATAAATCAAAGTCTTCTAGGGGGTTGGCACGCAAGCCGCGCAGGGGGTGAAGCCCACTAGTGTATATATTACCAATTTGTTANCATAATGGATATTGTCGATGTATTGTTACTAAAGCTGCCAACTGATTTTTGACTGTAATAAGTAGTTTGTAATAGTTTTTTCTCAACTTCTCTTTAGAATATTAACAGCTCTCCTTTGATCATTTATTTTCTAAAATTTTATCGATTTTTCCTTTTTTTTACAAAATACGAAGAAAAATTTTGGGTGTATTTCTTTTGGGACTTCCTCATTTATATATATATATACATATTAAATCGTTGTTACTGTAAAATCAATTAATATCGGTAGGTTTAGGGTAAACAACTACCTTAAGGTATTTTAAACGTCAGACTCAATATGAGATGGACATAAAAAAAATTATGTAATGAAAAAAAATGGACGTCATAATAATTTTGAGCCAAAAATGACCTTGTTAAGAGTAATTTTTTGATAACATTAACAATTGAACCTTGTACATTTTATTTAGTGTCTTATGGCGCCATCTTACATAATTTTCGACATTTATTGAGACTTTCAACATAGAATTGGATGAAGACCGAGCAACAATCGAGTAATACATTGTGCTGTCTTGGTACGAGCAAGTTGAACACAAATAGTGCTATACTTAGTACGAAAGTGACAGTCAATAACAATAGATTCCTCTTTCCCCAAGTATATGCGTTAAATATTTAGAAATTGCTGCTCATTTAATAGCACGTAACTCAGCGTCAACCAATAAAATACTTGAAAAAGAGGCTCTACCTACACCTCATGGATTTTTTCATGAAGGATAAAAATATCTAAGCAAGCAGGTAGTGTGGTGAATTTATCTTCAACGAGAGCTGTGTTAAGAATTTTCACATTGAGAATAAAGCATACGATTTCAACTTGAATTACTATAATCCACTCCATAAAAACATTTGAACGTATTTTTTTTTTTATTTAAATGGTCGTTACGCCCTCTTTATTTGTCCATGAGAAGTTTTAATTATAAATGTTTGAATAATCATGCAAATTTAAATATAATTCGAAATTTCTATAGTTTTTTTGGTGGGTCTTTAGTATAGCATGAAAAAAACGTCTGAAAAATATTACATTTTTCATTTTACTGTTATTGTAAAGGCTCATAGAGTATCGATCGTACTTAAGAATTAAATTAAAGATACTTTCTTATGGTATTTCATGACAATTACATGAATAGCTTTTACCTTTTTTTCGGATATCATAGCAGCAACATATTTCAAAGTTATTCCATTGAAAATTAAGAAACCTCCGAAACTTTCTGATACTATAATGTAATCTATGTCATTTTCAGAATAAAACTCTTCTATTCCTCTTATTACCTGCAAAAAATGAATATTAATTTTACAAGGAAAATACGTCGATATTTTTTGAATTAATGCTTTTAAATTTGGGGCAACTTTCAACAGTTATATAGTCTAATTTATTTATTTACTAGACAGATCAGATGATGTTCTTCGCACACTCATTAGAAATTAAAAAAAAATATAGTGATGCACTTCACTTATACATTATAACATTATTACTCTGCTTATACCTTACATTTTATTTTTTGTCCAAACCAAGAATAGTTCAATGAAATTGTTAGTGTCAAACAATTAAATAAGGCTTGTGAAAAAAGTTCACGTCTTAATTGTTTTACGTTGCCACGTTTTTTTATCAAGGTATTGTAAACTAAAACGTATTTAAATTTATAAATTGTATACAGTATGAAGAATATTATAATTCACTATTTGAGAATATAATGTCAATACTAAATTTTACATTGTACTGTTTGCCTCAATCAAGGATGGAAAAACTGTTTATTTTTGTAAACCCTGTCATAACCTCGTGATCTCAGTTTGAATTAATCCCATAACGAATAAAAGGCTTTCTTCAAAAATTATCATCATCATCATCATCATCATCGTCATCGTCATCGTCATCGTCATCGTCATCGTCATCGTCATCGTCATCGTCATCATCATCATCATCATTGTTATTATTATTATTATTATTAATTTTTTTATTATTACTATTATTATTAATAATATTATTATTATCATTACTATTAGAAAGTTACCATTACATAACCTTAGAAAATTCGAAATTTTCTAACTTCAATAAACGGTTACATGGGGTTTCCAATCGGTCAATAAATAAAGGAGTGAATTGTGGTTGAAGTTAGAGGAAGTTGAAGTTTATTAGTACCTATTATCTGTGAGAGAGATTGCGTGTGTCTTTTGTATGTTTGTGATGGGGTATTATTCATGTTATATGTTGTTTGTGTCGTATTTTATTACATCCAGTTAGAAAAAAAGGGTGATTTCAAGTACCATTTTCCTATTTATCCTATTAACTTTATTTCCGCTTTTTTTGTGTATATACATTTGTTCATGTTTACGCTCTTCCCTCACTCAGTTTTTGTATTGATTTTAAAATTTTCTTATGTGCTACTTATATTACGTAATTTATATGTATGTATATANCTCTTCCTTCGCCACTATCCCATTAGCTAAATGATACGTATATATATATATATATATATATATATATGTAACTGTGGACGTTATTCAACTGATTATAAAGGAACAATTTTTTTTTTTACTGTAATCAATGATTGCATAAAGCTTATGTTATAGCTGTATACCACCTGCGAAAAATCTGTAGCAAATAAGTAGCACCCCACCCCCCCATAGACTAGTCATTGGGGGGTTTTCGTATAAAAAATGCGACAGTCAGTTTAACCTCCACATTTTTTACCTTTTCATATGCATATTTATTGTACCAAGTTTGTAACAGTTGATAAGTAGTGCATTATTGTTTAATTAAGCAGTGAAGTTTTAGTATAGGAATTACAAATATCTACCAAGTAAGCCCCGGTTAATTTAAATCGACCATTTAGTTGTTTATAAAAATTGGGAAAAACTGCAAGAACGCCGTTTTTAATAAATTATTAATTTAAAACATAAAAACCCTGGAGACTCGTATGGCTCAAAATGGCAGTTTATTGCGATTTACGGAAAAACGACTGAACTTATCTGAACTCAATGTGGCTCATTTTGTTTGTCTTAAAATTGCGCATCTTTTTTATTTCACACTTTTCTGTGTGCGGTTCTTCGGTTTTTTTCTAAACTCGAAAAAAATGTTTTTGCCATTTTTTGAGCTTTTGCTGATATTTATACTTGTTAAATTTTAGGTCAACTTGTTACCATTCATTAAAACTACTGCCCTATTTTTTCCGAGCTAGTCAACATTTTTGGAGCCAGAAAACTAATTTTATCGGACTAAAGCACAAGAAGTCCTCTCGGACTTGGTGCATGCCCTGGAGACATGCGTCACCAGGTAAGAAAACAACTTTTAAGTAACTTTATCTTAAATTAACAAAAATTACACCAATAAGTCTATGCATGGTTTGCTGTGTGATATTTCAAAAAATGTTATGCAATTTTTAAAAAAGTGCCTTTTTAATAAATAAATGCATTTTTGAAAAGTACGAATATTTGGAATGCGAAAAAACCACTTATTCTTTGCTACAGAATTAATATTCAGTGGGACTCACGAGTCTCCAGGGTTTTTATTTTTTCAAATTAATGATTCATTAAAAACCGCGTTTTTTGCAGTTTTTCCCAATTTTTATAAACAATTAAATGGTCGATTCCAATTAACCGGGGCTTACTTGGTAGATATTTGTAATTCCTACTAAAACTTCACTGCACAATTAGACAATAATGCACTACTTATCAGCTGTTACAAACTTGGTACAATAAATGTGCACATGAAAAGGTATTTATTCTCATGAAACAAAGAGCTATGAGTTTTAGGTTTTTGCTTGCACATACTTATTATCTTCATGTTTATCAGTACGCAATACTTTAATTTTGCTGTCTTTCATGAGCTTTTTCCGATACAGTATCCCGCTAGATTTACCTCCGATGCGTATTTTATCTGACTATGTTGCTTCTTTCTCTCCTTTGTATGCCTTCCTCTCATTCTGCTCCGTACAAGAATCATCCGTCCTGTTTCCGAGTGTATTGTTCATGTTATTGTTCTGGGGTCCTCTGTCTCGATAAGTATAATTCTTATTATAATTTTGGTTATTGTACTTGACATGATTGCATCTGTTGTCGTTGTAATGATAACTATGATTGTTATAATTGCTCCTGTTGTGGCCAAAATTGTTGTTTCCATAGTTGTTCCCTCATAATGATAGTCTGGGTTTCTGGTATTGTAGAAGGATTTATTATAATTATTATTACTCTGCTGGTTGTTGGAGTCTCCTCTTCTTTGATCATAGTTATGATGGTTATTGTACATCGTTGCTAGCATACATTATTCTGATTTATTTTTTCATTCTTTGCATTTCTTATAAGAGAGTAACATTCCTTTGTGTCATGTCCTTTTCGCAGGCATTATTCGTAATTTTTTTCTTAAACTTTTATGACATTATGTCAGCTGAACTGGTAAGTCGCCTCCTTTTATATCCAGATTACGGGGCCCCTCATTCGTATGTATATTGTTTTGTTGCATATTTTTCTGCGCTGTCTTTATATATAAAATTTTTCATTTGCTGGGTATGTTGGGTTTGAGTCGTATGTTGTGATTCCATTACATAGATTTTCTACACGTCCACTGTATTCTTTGATAGTTTCACCCGTGTACTGCTGTATTACTTTTGATTTTGCAAAAAGCGTGTAGACGCTATCGATGCTATACTATATCTGTTTTTTAGTTCCGATGAAAATTCTTTCACCTTTCTGAATAATGCCAAGGCGTGGTATGAACTCAGTTTCTTTATATTTAAGTTTATTTGCTAATGCGCCAATTAAAAATTTATTTTCATTAGTCCAACATGTACGTGTCCCTCGACGTGTCCAATCGTACGCGTTTGCTTATAGTTATTATTGTGACTCTCATTTCTGATTATTCTGGCGTTTCTCCGTAGTTATGTGGTATTTGTTCCCTCCCAACACTCGGAGTAAATTTATTTAACATTTTTATCATAAATAATTTATGTTTCTCGTCAGCTTTTTCCCAGTCAGCTAGAGTCTCTGGGTTGTGCTCCAATGTCATTTAGATTATTTCGTTTTTCGTCAGAATATTTTATGTGCTGTTATGTATAAATTCGTGCGATTGTCTTTGATTCAAGAGCTTCCGCAATTCCCGGCTTTGTGCGCTGTTTATGTCAAATGAGTCCATTGTATACTGTGTGACAAAGAGGACAGAGAAAAAGAAAAGGAGATGGGACAAAAAATAATGTAAATTAACAGAATTTTCAAGTGTGACTTGTGTGCTGTTTATAAGTTTAAGTTTATCTTTCTCAGGTGATCGAGTTTCAAGAACTTTGGACAATTAACCCGCGTAAAAATTTTTACGTTTGGCCAAACTTTCGCCAAAGTTCATGTGGTCAACGTTTAGCCAAACTTTGGCCAAGCTTGGGCAATGAGAAAATCCCAAACTTGGATTTTCATTGAAATATTTTACTCAAGTTTAGCAAATGTTCTTCCAAACGTCTAAAAAATTAATTTGTTGCGTTAGGAAATTAGTTGGTCTGCATTATATGACTTACGAAAAATATTGAGTAAAATATTTCAATAAAAATCCAAGTTTGGGATTTTCTCATTGCCAAAGTTGGCCAAAGTTGATCACATGAACTTTGGCGTAATTTTGGCCAAACGTAAAAAAATTTTACGCAGGAAGCTGGCTCAATTTCTCCTTCTGGTTTTCGAGCTGTCCTGTATGTTCATAATGGATATTGTCGATGTATTGTTACTAAAGCTGCCAACTGATTTTTGACTGTAATAAGTAGTTTGTAATAGTTTTTTCTCAACTTCTCTTTAGAATATTAACAGCTCTCCTTTGATCATTTATTTTCTAAAATTTTATCGATTTTTCCTTTTTTTTACAAAATACGAAGAAAAATTTTGGGTGTATTTCTTTTGGGAAGTATATTTTCCACTAATTTTTTTAAGAAGGGCAAAGAAAAGTAAAACGTTAACGTATAAGTTATAAATTGAAAGCTTATATTATTCTGGAGAGGGAATCACTTTAGGGCCTCATGTCGATAGTTAAGGAGGATATAATAAGATAATAAATTAAAAAATGTTTTTTACTATTTGTTATTATTAGTCAAATTTTTAGTTAAGATATCTGTCTATAAATTTTAATGAATTATAGTTGTACTATAAAATTGAATAATGATGAATCGACGATCATCCACTATTTTAATATAGTACTAGAGTGCGGTTGAAATAAAAGTGCTCAGATGTAATGCCGAAATCTGTTAAAGATTTACGACACAATATTGTAAATAATATATTTTCTCCAATTATTATCANTTTTTTTTTTTTTTTTTTTTTTTTTTTTTTTTTTTTTTTTTTTTTTTTTTTACCTACTTTGCTGAATTTCTTGTCTGCCAGGAACTAATTTATCTTAGATTCTGGAGTTACCCTTAACTTTCAGGAGAACCATTTTTTTTTAGATCATTGGAGCGAGTAATTTCTTTTTCAAACCATCAATTCTATGTAGTTGATTATTATTAATTATGTCAAGCTTCTGGATCATGTATCGTTCTATAATTGTCGCCTTAATGTTTTTACAGTGCCCTGGACACGAGACACAATATCAACTTCAAAGTCAGATTAAATCAGACGCAGAGATGAAGGTAAAAGGGAGTGACATGCACTCACACTTGAACCTACTTGAAAGTTCACAAAATAGAAACCGATGAAAAATCTTGTTACTCCAGGAGGATTTTGTAATCATCTGTAACACTGGAACCTTAAAGGCAGTTAAAATTTGTGCCCGAAAATTTAGATCAAGCATAACCAGCGATGTCACAAGGTATGAAATAGATCTTTTAAAACTGTATTAGTCTTAGATAAAGGTATTTTTCTATAAAACTTTATGTGTATGCTATTGGGGGACCAGAAAGTATAATCGTTCAAAAATTCGCTTTTTTAAATGATAAGCTTCAATTCAAGTCTTAACAGTCTCTTCAGGAAAACGCTATAATAAAATGGCTAAAGACATGAATTTCTGATAAAATATTTTAAAAGTTATTGCCAAGAAAATAAATACTATAAATGAGAATCGTGGAAAAAAATTAATAGATATTGTAAAATTTGATCACAATTCTCGCCCACAATTCATTAATATAAAATGGGTGCGTTTGACAATCTTCGCTCATCATCTGGATCGTTCGTTCCATAATTGCAAAAATATTTTTTACTGGTTATAAATCGTGTGTTCTTTTATTTTTACAACCTTTTGTTTACGACACATTTTTGAAACAAATGATCAAGGTAACGAACATTAATTTTTGAACGCACCTAATTATATCCTTCAAAACCTGAAATTTTTGCTCAGTACACATTTTTTTGGTGATTCACCTACATTTGGTCTGTAAGTTATGGTACTATGCTTCTAAAATATGGAGTTTAATAAATCATACGAAACTTAAAAGTGTAAAAACTGCTGTAAAATATCTCATATCGAGTGATTTTTAATTTTCTAAAACACTTAAGTAAAAAGTTACATGCAAAAAATCAATTTCACTCGCTATAAACCAAATTGAAGCCAAACCTGATATTAAGTTTTAAAGATAGTTGATTTACGTACCTTCATATAATTGAATATACGTATAGAGCTGAAGTTAATATAAAATTCTAAAATGTTTTCTAAAAGGCAGGATCGTTGTTTGGTCTTGCATTTAACACTCACAATCACATCTTAAATCATTATTTGAAAGAAATGTAACGTAACACTTTTTTTAGACGTTTGTATAATTTTATGTGACAACAGCTTAGAAGTGAAAAGAAAAATACGTATGTTGAATGATGAATAAATGTTTGTACTGTCTCATAAAATATTACGTAAGACTTTTACAACTTTCACATTTAATTTTCAATGCATGTATCTTTTCTCTCGTCTTTTGCTCCTCTAAAGCGTGTCGTACTTGAAACGGTACAAGCATTGTCTACTTATGGAGCTCTATGGCAATATAAGATTCATCGAAAATCCTAATAGTTTCCTTAATAGTTCGTATAAAGTGAACGAAAAATTGGTAGTATTGATCTTAATTTCGATCTTTAAAAATAACAAAAAAAAAAAAAAAATTAACTTGTGCAACGTATCACATATCGTGATAAGCCGCAACTGGTTTGTTCAAAAATAATACCATCGTCACGAAAAAAAATATTTCAAGAATTTCCTTTCAGTAAGGGACTTTACTTTTATCTAACTTAAAAGATTAATTATCAGGTGATTGAAGCTTTATCATTTGTTACATTATTACTTTAAGCAAGCGGTTTGTTTAGCTGATTTTTACAAAAAACAATTGCATTAAACTGTAAAGATAACTAAAATGAAATGAGTTGACGATATAAAAATAATTTAAAGTAATGCTATTAAATTTTTTTATCTTACCTTTTTCTAAGATTGATTGTCACGTGATCGTATATTTTTTATTAGTTGTGAAATTGGATTAGATGGATTACAATGTCCATTCAGCAGGTTTTTTTGAAAAATGGTTCTTTATAAGACATAAAAATAACAAAATAATTTAACAATACTTACAATTATTCTACTTAAGGGTAATAATATTACAATCATTAGTTAATCCACTTAAAAAAATTGAGATTTAAATTAAAAGCTATCCATAAAACATACTCTGTTGTATTGTTTGAAATAAACAATTAAATATAAAACTTTATTTGATTGCCGTTATTGATTTTTCCTTATTACATAGTAATTGTTTGAGATAAGCCGTTTAATTTGAAAATAATTTAATCATTTACTCCTATCCTAACACTTGAATTCTAATTTATTAGAGATTGTCAAGATTTCACTCATCTGTAGAGGTTAAACAGTTTTAAAAAAAGTGATTAAAACTTTGATTGTTGTGGTAGTGCAGTGTACAAGTTGAATTATAAAGTATAAATATATTTATCGGCAATTATAAACCTCAGAAAAATAATGGGATTATACGAAACACGTCATATAGTAAAAAATAATTTAAAAATATACAATGTGAAAAGATAAAGAAATAAAAATACTATTAATTAGAACCCATTTGAATGTCTCCAACAATATACATCCAACTGATATCCGATATGTAGCTGGTGCAGTAATTGCAGACGCTATCCATTCAGCTACTCGGGTATGGTGTGGTGGGAAAAGCTTGAGTACGGGGTTAGCGCGAGATTTAAATTACATATATATATGTGTGTGTGTGTGTGTGTGTACTACTTCCCTCTACAGCAGCATATATAACACATACATGGGAGGGTGTCAGCCAATCACGAGGGTATTAGAGAAAGCAAGAACTTTCTGTTATCCAGATTCTGTGTTGCACAAGTCCTCCTTCGGTGCATATCCTCTAAAGCTGCTTGCAACAGCTCGAACAGTCTCATTGACAAAAGTCACCAGTCCCCAGCATCTATAGAGTCGTCAATTTCTCAACAGGTTAAAAATTACACTAGTTATAAAAAAATTTTACTACCTCACGGGTTCTAGACGAGCAAGGATAAATGCAGTTTTTTATTTTAAATAAGTTATAACTGTGAAGAGGCTTTTGATAATTAAGGATTGTTTTTTAAGTAACTGTCAAAATTTATTTATTTTTTTTTTTTTTTACCTACTTTGCTGAATTTCTTGTCTGCCAGGAACTAATTTATCTTAGATTCTGGAGTTACCCTTAACTTTCAGGAGAACCATTTTTTTTTAGATCATTGGAGCGAGTAATTTCTTTTTCAAACCATCAATTCTATGTAGTTGATTATTATTAATTATGTCAAGCTTCTGGATCATGTATCGTTCTATAATTGTCGCCTTAATGTT
Source organism: Copidosoma floridanum (assembly GCF_000648655.2). The sequence goes on along the minus strand of NW_019379529.1, from coordinate 476,380 downwards.
TTTACAGTGCCCTGGACACGAGACACAATATCAACTTCAAAGTCAGATTAAATCAGACGCAGAGATGAAGGTAAAAGGGAGTGACATGCACTCACACTTGAACCTACTTGAAAGTTCACAAAATAGAAACCGATGAAAAATCTTGTTACTCCAGGAGGATTTTGTAATCATCTGTAACACTGGAACCTTAAAGGCAGTTAAAATTTGTGCCCGAAAATTTAGATCAAGCATAACCAGCGATGTCACAAGGTATGAAATAGATCTTTTAAAACTGTATTAGTCTTAGATAAAGGTATTTTTCTATAAAACTTTATGTGTATGCTATTGGGGGACCAGAAAGTATAATCGTTCAAAAATTCGCTTTTTTAAATGATAAGCTTCAATTCAAGTCTTAACAGTCTCTTCAGGAAAACGCTATAATAAAATGGCTAAAGACATGAATTTCTGATAAAATATTTTAAAAGTTATTGCCAAGAAAATAAATACTATAAATGAGAATCGTGGAAAAAAATTAATAGATATTGTAAAATTTGATCACAATTCTCGCCCACAATTCATTAATATAAAATGGGTGCGTTTGACAATCTTCGCTCATCATCTGGATCGTTCGTTCCATAATTGCAAAAATATTTTTTACTGGTTATAAATCGTGTGTTCTTTTATTTTTACAACCTTTTGTTTACGACACATTTTTGAAACAAATGATCAAGGTAACGAACATTAATTTTTGAACGCACCTAATTATATCCTTCAAAACCTGAAATTTTTGCTCAGTACACATTTTTTTGGTGATTCACCTACATTTGGTCTGTAAGTTATGGTACTATGCTTCTAAAATATGGAGTTTAATAAATCATACGAAACTTAAAAGTGTAAAAACTGCTGTAAAATATCTCATATCGAGTGATTTTTAATTTTCTAAAACACTTAAGTAAAAAGTTACATGCAAAAAATCAATTTCACTCGCTATAAACCAAATTGAAGCCAAACCTGATATTAAGTTTTAAAGATAGTTGATTTACGTACCTTCATATAATTGGTGGTTACATTTTTTGCTCTGGTAAAAATATAAGGCACTTCTGTAAAGCAGTCATGCCTAAGAATAAACTTAAAAAAGAGCATTTTTTTATGTAATTCAAAAATTAGAATTTTTTTATGGACTATTAAATAAATAAATGAACCCACCTGTATGTGATCAAAATTGTTTTTCTCATATTTCTGGGAAAATTATTAAGAAACATAATCAATGCCTTGACTGAGAAATTCTCAGTTAAAAAATTCTGTGAGCAATGGACTAAACCCCGACCGCTGTTGTGAATCACGTAAGTATTCATTTACCCAATGAAATTGTCATTTGCATCTAATCTTGAGAATATAGTTTGTACAAAATAATCTTATTCTGTAGAATTCGGGATAAATGTTTACTTTCTCAGAGTTTGGTATCATGAAATTAGTTCAATAAATTATAGTAAAAATTGGCAAACACTTTCAGATACATTCCATTAAATTATGACCAATATACTTTTTAGGACTTTTAGATATGATTTTAAGTTGCCTTTATCAAGTCATATCTAAGGAATTCTCGTACATATAAAAAACTTAAAATTCTACGGTAGCTACAGTAATTTCTTTTCAGAATATAACATAATGATGGAAAGAGAGTTGAATTATTTAAGATCATTATTTTTTTCAAATATGTAATGTGGTACAAAACACAATAGACTTAAACTAGATTATCCAATATTATTCTTTTAAAAATTGTGTTATGAAGTGTAAGCAATATTGTGCAGTGGTTCATAGTTATATATCTTGGAAGGTTAAATAATTTAATGCTTAATACAACAATAAATACGATAGTTTATGAAAGTTTTCTACATTACTCAGTTTTAAAACTTTTTATTTTTGATTTTTTATAGAGAAAGTTTTGTGATGAAATAAAATCATACGTCGAGTGAACGTGATTTTTTAGATTCTTATCATGGCTGAAAAGTAAATGCTTGTTTACTGACTTGCTTTTGTTTCTTTTTATTTTTAATTAAAAAAAAAATAAAATGAATTATTTACCTTTTTACTGTTGTGTTGTGTGATTCTATTTTAGAAATTTTTATGTTTTTTCTACTGATTTTAGGATTTATTAATTATCCTTATTTAATGAGACCATAACTGTGAAGTAAGAAGCTGTGGTCTTAAATACCTTAAATAATATCTTCATTATGAATAAGGAATTGAATTTTTAGACAACATCAACACGCTTAGTATAATAATACATGATTCACTTTTTCACAAAAAAATTTATCCATTTGAAAAAAGTATATATATTTTTGCTGAAAAACTAAACGTGTTGATTCTATGCAAAACTATAAAAAAATAATTTTACAAGAAAGACGTTTCTAAAATTCATTTCAATCATTGGTCCAGCTGTTAAACGAAACGGTACAGTAGATCGTAGCATCATGAAACTTATCAGGAATTTAAGTTTCGTTGTAAGCTTATACCACTGACATTGACATCTGGAAAATAATGAAATATATTAATTGATTATAATGTTAAAAAAAAAATTTTGAAGTATCATACTAAAAATTTTTAATTTATTTATTATAATAGCTGTATAAGAAATTTTATAAAAAATAAACTTTCGGTCATCATAAAACAAGACTAAATAATTTCAGTTTTTGTTTTGATCATGTCTTATATTTTTTTATAATGCCATGTATAGGTACAAAAATGGGTGAATTTCCGGTTATAATATCAGTATGAGTAGTTAATTAGTAGAGGACATTTGTACATACATTTTTTGGTACTTTTGTAGCGATTTTTCTATTGTGAAAGAGTACGTTGGGTGCGGTTATGACAAATTTCCTGGTTACAGTTGCGACGGGGTATGCATATGGCAATTTTTCCTTTCAGTGATTTTAATTGATGTATTTTTCAACCCGTCACTATTATCGACTCTAAGCACTATCACAACCACTGGAGTGTAATCGATTGTGACAAAAACTTTTTTTTCTAACTTGCTTTTATGACTAAACAATTGTACTTATGAACAAAATTTAAGAGTTCAAATTCTTTTAAAACCGTAAATAAACTTATTTTTATAAGAAATTTTACCATTTTTATTGAAAAAATTTACTACACCGTACTCAACGGTGCTTTACCCTCTTGTCCCCCCCCCCCCAATGCTACCACCGCTGCCCACACAAACATTTTTTTGTGAAATATAGATTAATTTACTTTGCTTTGAATACATTTACCATTAAATAATGAAAGAAAATTCATTCTATTTATGATTTACAACGTATAACTCCTATGCATATATATTTTTGTTTTGTATATAGATGTTAAAGCGGGGTTTTTCACACTATCTACCACACTCCCGCTGCCCCGTAATCTATTACCCAAACGCCCCCTGAAAAATAGGGAAAAATTCGATTGCTATCTCTGTTATAATATAATATCCTCAATATATATGTTCAATCTGATAATATAATATCCGAAGTTCGTGGTGCCGTCCTAGCCTGTGATATTGTTTCATTAATTATTTTCTTTTTTCTATTATGTAGTGGTTTTCTGGGTTTGATAAGTTTCTATTACCGGAGAGTTTTAGTGCGTAATTGTTAATTAATTTTTTTTGGAATTTTTTCCAGTTTGTTTTTTATAGAAGTATTTTGTTTCAGCTACTTGTTTATACTACCAATATTAATGCACGAAGTTTTTTAAAAGATGCATTAGTTAGCAATAGTAAATTAATATAACTAACGGGCATGAATTGTTTTAAAGTAAAATTTACTGCTGCACTCTAAGATAGTCAATACTTATTAGTATCTCAAAAAAATAAATGTTCTATTCTTTGAAAAAAAGTAGTTAGATGAAAAAGTGATTGTGAAACACATGGGGAAAGAAAATCACCAAAAAAAATTGGCGTTACAACTTACATTGAATTGAACAGTTCATCACTACTATCAAGTAATTTCTGTCCTGGCCAGAAATAAAAAAACATGTAGAATGCAGCACCAATAAATCCTACCATAAATTTTATAAACAGAAGTGGTTGGTGTAAACTGAACACTAGCTGTAAAAACATTAAAATCTTATAAAACAATACGGTTAGGAATTTGCATGACATTTAAACTTTACTAACATTTATAGCATATGTACCAAATCCAATTAAATAAAATACGGTGACTGCAAAGAAAATTTTACTGTACGCAATTTCGATGAAATTAGCGAATCTAAAGCAATAGATTAACAATCACGAATTTATCATACATTTTCAAGAGTTAGTATTTTCCGATTGCTTGATAATATCTTACCTAATGCATTTCTGATGTAGTTTTATAACGTCAACGATTTGATTATAATAATAGCTTTCTGATTCATGAGTCATACCTTTTAGTGAATCATTCATATTTTTTACAGTATTGGTTAATCTATAACTTAAATTACAATACGTTATTCATTATTGGTGATCAAAAAATAGTAACGATAATCGTATGGGATTCATTAAATGGTTAATAATGTTATTTAATCATATAATGTTTACAAACGATTGAAACAAATTATTCAAAAGAAAGAATTTTAATACTCCCATTTAAACAATTTTTTGAGAAAAAGCGTAAAAATGTAGCATCTCAAACTGACGTACTTACCATGTAATTCTAATAAGTCCAATAACATGGTGAATACAATTTACGTAAGTTCCATCTATAGCTGTTAAGATGTTCATAACGGCCAAAAGTGACAACAAACAATGAGTAAACAGGAACCAATACTGTTCTTCAGAAATTATGAAATATTCCACTTCAACAATTCGAGTCTTGTTGTAGATAGTATCTCCAGGTAAAATAATATTTAAAAGATTTGGGACTACTGCAGGCATTGTGCAAAACAATACGGCGTTTATTGGTAATAACCCTAGAAAAAATACTACTGTTATGAGTACACTAAATATTCTCTATTGCAAATGATTTATGGTTAAAATAATTTTAAAAAAATAATAATTCTAGGGTAGACAATTGCTACATTATAAACCAATCAGCTGTTAAACATTTTTATTCAAGCAGTAATTACTTTACAGTTTTTTTCATTCATTTTTTACAGATATACATCAATTTTTAATTTTGAAACACTTAAAAAAAATTAATTTCTAATCTAAAAAATCAATGAGGATGCCATCGTAACTTAAAATTGTTTTTCCGCCCTCGGGTGGTTTGGGCTGGTACTTTCTCGGGAAAAAAGCAGTTTTCCGATACTCGTTCGAAAAGTCTCCTTAACGAACCTCGTTACGGACCTCGCCTTCGGCTCGGACCGCAAACCTCTCGGTTCACAAACAAAGACTTTTCAAACTCGTAGGAAAACTACTATTTCGCAATAGTGTGCTGAAAATAAGTGTTTTCCGCACTGATATTAGTGTGGAAAATCGATTTTCCCATATAGTGTGCGGAAAAGGTGTGTGGCAAAGGTTTTTCCGTACAGTATGCGGAAAAGGTGTGCGACAAAAACCTTTTCCACACACTGTGTGGAAATAGTAATTTTCCTACGAGTTTGAAAAGTCTTTGTTTGCGGCCCGAGCCAAAGGCGAGGGACGTAACGAGGTTCGTAAAGGAGACTTTTCGAACGAGTATCGGAAAACTGCTTTTTTGCCCGAGGAAGTACCGGCCTTCCAAAACCATTCGAGGACAGAAAAATCGATTTTCCATACTAATGTCAGTGCGGAAAACACCTATTTTCCGCACACTTATTGCGAAAAAACTTGTACGCAACTCGTGCGGAACGATTTCCCGCACTTGTTACGTAAATAACTAAGGTATCTGCCAGTAAAGGTAGCAACTGATGCATCATGACATTGGAAAACTAGAGAAGATTTGAGAAATAAAAAGTAATAAAAAGGAATTTATAGATTTAAATAAGCTAGTAAAAATGTAAGACGCCAAACAACCACGGTTCAATGTGTAAAGTTTGACTATATCCATACTAATAAAAAAAATACATTTTCACTATTTTTATTACAATAAAAAGTATTTGTTCTACTATTTACTCCAAATATATTTGTGTGATCCAATTTCTTTGTAATTAGTTAATCTGACCATTATGATGTGAGTAATATGGAATTTCTCTATTTGATAATGAAACGAACTATCTTAAGTTAAGTGATATTCTCTTGATGAATGTGTTGCTTATTAGAGTTTAAACCTTAAGCGTTAAGCACCCAATCTTTCATTACAAATCAATATCAAAAATTATCTTATTGCAACAGTTCAATTTTTTTTCTAAGCTTATGAGTATCATCTACGAAAATTTTTTCAATAGGTTAATATTTATTAGAATTTATTTGAAATTATTATTTACGTATTGACTGGAAATAAAATGTTTCTCACAGTATATAACCATCGTTATTTTATATCCTTTAGTGGCCCAATCGTGCTGGATGGCTATTTCGTTATCATCTTCAACGTTGGCTTGCCAATCCTTTGTTATTTCTTCGTAAAGGTATTGAAACTATAAAAGTATACATAAGCAGAGTAATTAAAACTAACTAGGTAAATAATTTATAATATGCTATGAATAAATAGTAAGTAGTGGTTAGAAATAAGAATAGTCCTGCTTAAGGGATACTATACTTGTTACAGATTAAAACAAACCGAACAAATGAGAATGACTATTTTATCAAATATATTCAGAATACAGGTTAAGAGTTTATCTTCAATATTACAGAGTTAGGGTGTCTGTACATGGAAGACCTGCTGTTTGGCAACTTCCCGTCACTTCCCGTCAAAACTCTCTGGTCTCATGAGAGTGAGAGAGAGAGGTTCATCACGTGACCACATTTAACCAAACAGAAGTTTCCAAACAGCAGGTCTTCCATGTACAGGCACCCTTAAGTACTCGTCAGACTTTTGGAGAAAGAAATCCCGAGAATCGCTTGATGATCTATTTTAAATAATCGAATATTGTCATGGCAACCAAGTTGACCACAAAAGAACGAAATGACTCACTAACAAACAAAACGTGGCTTCCATCCGACAAGGAGCAAAGCTTACTTCTTCCCGTGCTATCCATCGCGCGACCCACCAATTCGAAGGAAAGAATAGCACCCACGGATGATCCCAGTGATCACCGCGGCGTGGCCTAGCACATTTACTTCCTTTTTATTGTATGTGCTTGCTTTAAATGTTAGTCCACAAATTAAAGTTATACTTTATGTAAATAGATCGACAATTACAAATTAAATCGTATAGAAATAACGAGAACACTAGTGTTACAAAATCTTAGTAGTTAAGGTACTTTAAATGTCAGACTCAATATGTGATGGTCAAAAAAAATTATGTAATGAGCATTGAAGTTTATACATTTAGTATAGTGTCATATAGTGTCATCTTATATCATTTTCGACATTTATTGAGACTTTAAACATAGAATTGGATGAAGACCGAGCAACAATCGAGTAATACATTGTGCTGTTTTGGTACGAGCAAGTTGAAAAATAGTTGACCAGCAACAAAAATAGTGCTGTACTTAGTACGAAAGTGACTGTCAATAATAATAGATTCCTCTTTCTCCAAGTATGTGCGGATCTTTTGTGCTGGCCTTTTGCGAAGTTTCCTTCAAATGACTCGGTCATCTATCCTACTGGACACTTACTATTTAAAGGGAACAGTAATCGTCTCATTCACACTCCTGCCATTACCAGGTTTATTGGACTGATCTTACATGAACTATCTAATGACGGAACTCGCCGTACCGACCTTTTTAAAACTGTTACTGAGTGTATCGAGGAGCTAGTAAGGCGTTGGCTTCCCTTAATGAGAAAGCCCCTGGAGGTCAAAACATCCCAATGATAAGGGTTGGGCGCTGGTATAGAATGAATACACGTATTTTAAATGGGATTTGGGTATAAGAGGTCCAAATTTCGCTGCAATGTGCACAGAGCGAATACATCTTAAAAATGATTAAATAGTTTTTCGGCGTCTTGAGTACTCATCTCATCGAAAAATCTTGAGAAAAAAATCTCGATGTTTTAACGGGATATGAACACACAACTCCTCGGGTTTCTTTCACTAGGAGGGTAGCTTGAGCATTAATTGGCAACCATGGCTTAATTTGCAAACCGTGAAATTTTAATTCCTTAATCTTTTTGTAACAAATATATATGAAAAATGGTCCTTACTTTATTGTTCAGTATAGTTCTTAAGCTGATACTTGTTGTTGACCTTTATATTTTTATTTTCTGTTTATGGTTTTTTCTACCTATTTGAAGACTTATGACATTGATGATATTGAAGAGCACTCAGTAGCTAAGTGGTATAGAGTGCTTGCCTTCTGTCTGAAGGGCTCCTACCCCGACACTTTTTGGCAAATACCTTTGTGGTTTTTTCCTTACGTCCCATTTTCTTGTGGTTAGTTCCTTGTCTGCATGGTGTAATGCTTACTGTGCAATTAGTCTAGGCGCCAGGTTGGATCCTGTGGCCTTTTCAATGGGCTTGTTTCTAGCATCAGGTGGCGCTAGTGTTCCTAGGTAAGATTTCCATAGGAGTATACCTATACATTGAATGGATTTCATCCAATATATAGGTATACTCCTATTGAAATCTTACCTGGGCTTGTTTCTAGCATCAGGTGGCGCTAGTGTTCCTAGGTAAGATTTCCATAGGAGTGCACCTATACATTTGATGTACATTGAATGGATTTCATCCAATGTATAGGTATACTCCTATGGAAATCTTACCTGGGAACACTAGCGCCACCTGATGCTAGAAACAAGCCCAGCCCAGCCCATTAGGGCGGGCTTACCAACGTTTTCTAAAATGTAATTTTTTATGCTGAACACAATTTCCAAAGGTAGGTTGCGACCCAGATGGTCAATTTTTTTTTTAACAAATTTTAAAACAATTATGAAAAAAAATTTTCTGACTTTTTGGCTCATTTTTAAACAAAAAGTTTTTTATAAACCATCTTCGTACACCTGATACTTTTTTGAGAATGCATAAACAGTGATAAATTTTTTTGGTATTTTTGCTCCGTGGATTCGATAGCTATGTGTCTTTTTACTGTAAAAATAAATATCTGAATCACAATGTCATTAATCTTCGCTAGGTTTTTTTGTTTAAAAAAAATATTTTAAAAAATGTGTATCGTTGTTATGTTTGAAATTAGTTAATAAGTTATATTTTAAATACTGTTCTAAAACTCCATAGCAAAATAGTTACTTAATTAGAATTAATGGCTCGTAGAATTATTTTTTCTTGAGTATACAGATTTAAAACTCAAAATCGAAGATTTAATATGGCATATTGTAGTCACGACTATAAGTGACACAAGGGAAACCAAAAAAACAAGTAAATGATGTAAAAAAAAAAAAAAACTAATGTGGTTAAATAAACGAAATTGGCTATGTACTGCTTTACAGACACATGTATGTATATCGATACTAATAATCAATTCATATTATTAGCTTCTATTATTTCTCTGTGTTTTTTATAAAAAAAAAAAAAATTAATTAATTTAAAAAAAACACATTTTTTATTATTTGACATTGATTATTAGTATTTTTCTATTTCCTCCACAATGACTCGACTTTACTTGGATTTGTATGGTTTTTACTACCAACTGTTTTTATGTATACAATTAAAATTACAGTTGCAACTTATTTTTTTTAATTTTAATTGCAAATATTTTGATTACAAAACATAGTATTCTTCTAAGATATTAATGAAATACTTCAGAAACATTTAATTACAGTATTAGTTTATCACTAAAATCCGTTAATTTTTCCCAACGGACTCAAATATCTTTTGCACTAGATATAGGAATGGTCTAAAGCTTTGATGTGAATATGTACTTAAAGTATGACACACTCCATTTTTATCAAAATAAAAAAAAATCATTTTCATGTCCCACGTACCTTGAAATAAAGATTTTTTTCGTTATTTAAATGGGCATTCGTTATAGATGGACAGTTTTAATTACAAGTGTTTTAATAACTATGTAAATTTATTTATTTATTTATCAATCATAAGTTTATTTTGGATTTCAGAAAAGCATGAAAACTTGTATGAAAAATATTTTACATTGAATTCTACTTTTATTATAAAAGGTACACAGTATACAGTATTGGCGGTACTCATGAATTAAATTAAAAATACAATCTTATGGTGTTTTATGATACTCACTACAGCTCTTACCTTTTTTTCAGCTATCATAGCAGCAACATATTTCAAAGTTATTCCATTAAAAAATAAGAAAGCTGCCAAACTTTCAGAAACTACGCCATAATTTATGTCATTTGTAGAATAAAACTCTTCTATTCCTCTTATTACCTGCAATAAAATGAATATTAATTTTAAAAGGAAAATTGGGCAGTAAAATTTGTTAAAGCGTTACGCTTTTTCCGTCACGCTGTATATCCACTATGCCCTGACCAACATCAACAACACCATCGGCTTCAACTGTAGCTGCAATGATCAGGATAAACAAAGCGGATTGCTATACAAACAGTGCATGAATATACCGAATAAATTTAAAAAAAATTTTTTGTCACAGACATACAACAGAATTTTACCTCCTAAATGATTGTGGTTAGGTAAGATTTGATAAGAAAATGATATGTAGTTTAATTTAGTAAATCTTTAACAGCTTAGAGACTTGTTTATAAAAATGTAGCTAATTTAGATCTAAATGACTATTGAGTCGGTAAGTGAAAAACTTGAAAATAGTAAACAATACTTGAAAATATTGAAAATAATGTCTTATCTGTTACATAAATCGCTGTTTCCCACTCACATTCACTCGCCATCTAAAAATAATTCGAAAAAATAAGTAACAAATGATATATCAGGGAAAATCGGATACCTGCTAAGCAACCCGCTATGTCCTACCCGCTTTGCCCGAGCACAGGTTTTTTTACGTAAGCAACGCAAAAAGTTTTAAAACAAAACGTCAATATTTTTGCCTCAATTTAAACTTTGATACGCTCAAATCAATAGAAAATTATCAACAATATGATGAGTGTATTCGTTTTTGATTGACCACAAAATACACACCTCTAATTTTTTTTATTGAGTGATTAATTTTTTTTAAATTGCGTGTTATGTCATACCACTGTCATGTGTTACGGATCGCTTGGGTTTGACTTAGAGATACTCGGGTAACGTCGACATATCCATACCTTGCCCTTCGCGTTCGTTTCATACGCCGACATACAAGCGCCTACCCTCTTTAAGTCACCAACCCGCTTAGGGCACCTTTCTCTGGATATTTTAGAGATTTACATTACTATTTGTACAAAGGGTCCACTTTTCCGAAAATTTTTGTGTAGTTATGTGATTTTAAGCTTTTCAGTGGCAAAAGTGTGGAAATTTTTTCTACGTAATACTAGAAGTTGTGTCTATATTTTTGATATCCTTTAAAAACCTTTTAATTGCAATACAACTAAAAAAAAAAAAAAAAAAGTATTTATACCTGAGCAGTCATCATTGATTCCATGATAAAAATGTAAATAATTCGTCTTATTAGTTTCGATGTAGTGTTTTGGTATGGCCAAACTCCGACTGATTTTAATAGTACTTTACTTTTGCTAAAATATTTGTTTTTAAAAACTTCTTCAGGATCCATGTTCGGTACTACGTTTTTTCCAGCTAATAGGCGATTGGTAACTGAATAAAAAAAAAGAAAAATGTGACGTTGAAAAATTTTTTTGCTAGGTTAAATAATTTATTTGAACTGTTACTATAAAAATATTAATTTTGTGAAGACGACTTTATGCTTATTCTGAATGATTAATAGAATCAAAATCTATATGAAAAACGACTAGAAAGAATAGATAGAAAAATGACAATGGTGCATGAATTTCAAAGTGCATAAATGTTTCTGAAAAAATAATGTATTCTATACAAGTATTATAATACATTTTACATAAAAAATTTTTGCTTGGGTGAATATACAAGTATATTAAAAATAAATTATACATACGTACGTACAAACGTAAATCAATAGGATATACGTATAAAACTGGAGTGAATATATGTATAGAACTGAAGTTAATATAAAATTCTAAAATGTTTTCTAAAAGGCAGGATCGTTGTTTGGTCTTGCATTTAACACTCACACTCACATCTTAAATCATTATTTGAAAGAAATGTAACCTAACTTCTTTTTTGGACAGATGTATTATTTTGTGGGAGAAAATCTTAGAAATAAAAATAAAAATACGTATGGTTAATGATAAATATAAGTTTAGTGTCGTATAAAAGGGGTCAATCTGGCATGGGACAATTGGCCCAGGCAGGACAAGTGGCGCTGCCATGAACGTCAAACTTTTAAAACTATGGAGTCGTCAACTTCCCAAGAAGTTAAAAATTATACTAGTTATAAAAAATAACTACCTCACGGGTTTCAGACGAGCATGGATAAGTGCAGTTTTTTGTTTTAAATTAGTGAGAACTGACGGCTTCTCGGCGAAAATGTTAGCCAAGAACTCATTTATCTTAGATTCTGGAGTTACTCTTAACTTTCAGGAGAACCATTCTTTTTTTAGATCATTGGAGCGAGTAATTTCTTTTCTGAATTATCAACTTTATGAACCAATTATTGTTAATTTTTTAAAGCTTAAGGATTATGTATCGTTCTATATAACGTCATCTTAATGTTCTTACGGAGCCCTGGACATGAGACACAATATCAACTTCAAAGTCAGATTAAATCGTACGTAGAAATTAAGATAAAATGGAGTTATGAAGCACCACACACCTACAAACTGTTTTTGTGTGTATGAAGATTTTTTAGTTATCATCCAAAGCTAAGATCACAAAATAAATGCTTCGGAAATCGATGAAGAATTTTGTTACTCCAAAAGGACTATGTAATTATCTGTAACATCGGAGGCAAAAATTTGTTCCTAAAAATTTAAATCAAACATAACTAGTGATGTCGTAAGGTATGGAATAGATATTTTAAAACTGTATTAACCTAAGAAAAAGGTATTATTCTTTAAAACTACGTGATGACATTCAGGGACCAAGAAGGATACAATAGTTTGAATATTCATCTTTTTTCACGCCTTTTTCAATGGTATAGGCTTCAATTCGAGTTTTAACAGTCTCTTCAGCAAAATGCAATAGTAATAGTCTAGAAAAATTGAATTTCTGATAAAATATTTTAAAAAAGTTATTGCCAAGAAAATAAATATAAGAAGTGAGAACTGTAGAAAAAAATTAATTGATATTGCAGAATTTGATCAAAAATCTTGCACTTTTTATATAATTCATTAAAATGAGATGGGTGCGTTCGACGATCATCGCTCGTCACCTGGATCATTCGTTTAATAATTATAAAGACATTTTTACTGCTCATGGATCGGGTACTTTATTATTTTCACAACGTATTAAATTAACTATACATTTTTGAAACAAACTATTGTAACCAATAGTGATTTCCAAACGCACCTCATTATATCCTTCAAACCCTGAAAGTTTTGCTGAGTATACCTATATCTTTTGGCGAGTGACGTACATATCGTGGGTAACTTATATGGTACGAAGCTCCAAAACATGGAGTTTAATAAATGATGTTTGACAGTGCCTCATATTCTGTTAGAGCAAAAAGTGTAACTACTCTTATAAATCGTTCGTTTTTAATGTAAAATAAATTTTGAATCTATAAAGATGATCCTAGTTGATCACATAGTGTCTTCCACTTTTTATTTTTAATGAAGAAGTTATAAAAAAATTGGAAACACGATTATTTAAAAAAATCATAGTTTTTACTTTAAATTTTAATAATTATCCAATAGAGCTTCGATGACTTAGTGGTTAGCGTTCTAGCGTCCTAGCCGGTGATACTCGAGGAATCGTGGGTTCGAATCCCGCCGATACTTGTCGAGATTTTTTTTTTCTCTCTATCTTTTTCAATGGGATGAGTAAGTTAAGTACCTGGGATGCCGAAACACCACTTATCTGAATTTTAAAACAAATAGTCGATCATGCATATCATGCGGTTAGGACAAAAAAAGTTGAAAGCAAAAAAAGGTCTCTGATATGGCAAAAGCTGAAGAGAGTCCTAGAAATTAAAATACTAATACCAACAAATACCCAATAGCACTTAATTAAGCATAACTTTTGACTAGATGAATATGTCTAATTTTATCAAAGCTAAAATTAAAGATTGTTCAAAGCATGATATTATGGATTAACTAGTAAAAATAAAAAATTTCTTATACATAGATACATAGGTGCACAGTTCTCATAAAAAACGGGGTAAAGTCTTGGAGGAAGAACTAAGTAAGGGCACAACTTTCAGGACGTAATCTTACAAGCCCAAGACTTACAAACACGCAAAGAATTAAAAATAGAGATAAGGCTGAAGAATAACCTGTGGAAATATTTAATGAGCTTGATTGGCATTTTAATACGCGGTCTCGCGATATGAAAGATTTTCATTCATGGGGGAGCATTCCTACCAATGATTTGGCATATTTTAGAGAAAGGACAGACGCAAGAGAAGCCAGGAAGACAGCAGCCTTTGTCTTGGGCAAGTTTAGTCCAACACAAATAGACGGTAGCACAGCCAACGTAGAGAGCTAACCCAAGGAGCATGGATGACGGACATTTCAGGTATCGGTTGTTTAGTGGGGCCAACGGTTTCAACTCAGGGCACCTACGAAAATAGAACCGATTGCAACTCAAAAAAAAAAAAACTATTAATTACAATTAAACAAATGAGGTGATACAGAGGCATCCCCAAGCCACACCCCAAGATGTAGGAGGTATCAGCACAACGGCGATATATTTTATTGTATTTATTTACTCCATGAATAATAGATTTACATCTTTTTACAAATATTTACCTCACGCTGCCGTCCACTTATTACAATTCTTTCTCTTAAATCTAAAATTTCTACTTGTACATATATTCTCTATTAACTTACTGTCCACTAATTTTACTAATTTTACCATATTTGCTTTAACAACTCCTAAGCTCTTACACGCCTTCACGCCCCTCACTCTTCATCCACAATCTTTACCCCCCAAAATTATCTTCAATGCTTGATCTGGCCAATTTCTCAAATTCCATGATATATTTGTAAATTGCCTTAACTGGATCCCCTTCCATTAGTCTGATCAACGTTTGTCTAACAACTTCCTTTGTCCCTGTCGATCCTACTTCTTCTATTACTCTAATCCATTCGATATTAATTTTTTTCCTGGCTATTTTACAAGAAATGATATACTGTATACTTTCCTCTTTTCTCCTACACACCCTACAAGTACTGTCTAGAAATGCCTTTTTGCCCACTTTGCTACATTCCCACATCTAATCCTCATCCATTGCTCTTTTACGTTTTCTCTCCATACTTTCTTTTCTTAATAATCTTTCGTTCCTAGTTTTTGTTTGATATATTCATAAAAACCACACCCCGATCTAATTGTACCTCCTGATCTTCCTTAACTTGTAACCCCTTCGATATTTTCCTTCTTAGATTCCACCTCTCAAGAGTATCTAACACCCCCTTTAATTCCACTCCATCTCCAACTTCTTTAAATGTTTCCACTACCAGCTTTCCCTAACTTAAAGCATTTCTATTCTCAAGCCCCTTTAATTCCTCTTTTAAACAAATTTTAGGCCATCTATTATCATTCATATCTGCTATCTTTATAAAATAATCTCCTGCCCTCCTCCTCGTTTCAATTTTCAAACTTTTCCTATTCGCTTTCCTTTTTTAGATATACGACAGAGTATTTTGATTTATCTCCAATGCCATTTTTACGAATTTCCCTTGTAATTTTTAAATTTGTTCTCATTTTTCCCACCCCCATATCTATACTTCATATAAACAGCCATCTTTAACTATTGAATTGTGTTTATAGTCCAAAAATCCTGAAAAAAAAATGTCCAAGTCAACATAAACGAATTTGTTTCTAGAAGACAATTTTGCGTAAGATAATGAAAAAAACCGAATCCAAATGTTTTCTCCGACGGATGCGAAGTTATTCCCCCCTTCATTATTGCAAACGGTTATAAAATTAGCACAGCGTGGCCAAACGGGACACCCGCCTATCGGCAAATTTCAACGCTGTAAAACCAATCAACTTTAATTCAAGCTCTTAAGCCCCTTAAACCTTTACCCCAAGTACTTTTACTCTTCAGCATTTAAACCAAATGATCCAGGGTGTGGAGTTCAATTAGTTAATAATTTTATTTTTTTACTGTACAATAAAAGCACTACTTATCACAAAATAAGGAAATAATTTGTTAATCAGTTAAATAGTATTTGTAGGTTCAACAAAATTGTTAATAACTAAAATGACACGGTTAGCTTGTAAATAAAAAACATAATTTTCCACTCCCAATCTCTTGAGCTCCTAACCCTTTACCCTAAGACCTTTAACCCCATAACCCTGTACTCTTAAGCCCTTAAACCAAATGGCCCGGGGTGTAGGGTTCAATTAGCTAATAATGTCATATTTTTATTAAAAATAAAAGCGCTACTTATTGCAAAAAAAGGAAAGAACTTGTAAGTCATAAAAATGGTATTGTTATGGCGAAAAAATAATTAGTGATTGAAATAACTCGTTTAGCTTATAAATAAAAATTATCAACAAGTATCATCTTCCACTCCCAATTTCTTGAGCTCCTAACTCTTTACTTTCACTAAGTGATTAAACCCCATAGCCCTGTACTCTTCAACACTTAAACAAAATAACCCTGGGTGTGGAGTTTAAATAGTTAATAATTACATTTTCTTATCAACGATAAAATAGCTACTTATCAAAAAAAAGAAAAATAAATAAAGAAATAACTTGTAAATCATTTGAATGATCTTTGCAGGTTGAAAAAGAGTATTAATTATTGAAATAACTTGGTTATAATATTAGTAAAAATTATTAACAAATCAAATTTCTCATTTTTAAGCTTTTAAGCCTCTGGCCTTTTACTCCAAGTGCTTGTACCCTAGAAAATGACCTACGACAAAGTAAATCATAATTCGATTTTTTTTAATAAGAATATATCTATAAAATTATGGCAAACTAATATTATATTAATGACTTGCATATCTTAAGATCACTTTTTTGAAATAGTTCACTGGACTTATAAGTTATTTATCCTTATTGTACAATAAAACTTTGGTAGTTGTAAAAGTATTTATGACACTCGAATTTGTTAGTACTTTTTGAATAAAAATTGTAATGAATTAGTTAAAGTGATGAGTAGTTTATTAAAATCAACTGATGTAACTGAACGCATTATTTTACTACGTTGGAATTACATAGAGAATTATGGGGTTTGAGAGGAAATTTATCACACATAGTTTTTTCTCATAGATGTTTTCGAAACTTTGAACGTATATACACCGTAAAAAATACACTACGCGATATTTCAAATCGTTTTACTGTATCGCTTTTTATAAATTTAATTTTTAAACATTTTAATTTGACATGCAATTAAGTAATAAGCTTGACTTTTAAAATCCAGCATGTTTCTCCTAGTAACGTAACGGTCACCATACCGCACCAAAATTAAAATGTTATAAGATGAATTGAAAAATTCTTATAAATTACAAATTTTTAGCTTTTTAATAATTTAAATTAACTTTCAAGCTAAAAAATCTAATTAAGCTCTATCTACTACACGTACAGAAGATATTTAACAAACTTTCAGGTGAGTAACAATTAACTAATTAGCGAGACTCAAAAATTTTATAGAAATTATTTCTACATAGATTTTTTGTTTTCACGGTTCTACATCCTGGATCATTTGGTTTATGGGATTAAGAGTACAGGGTTATGGGGTTAAAGCTATTGGGGTAAAGGTTTAAGGGGCTTAAGAGCTTGAATTAAAGTTGATTGGTTTTAGAACGTTAAAATTTGCCGCTAGGCAGGTGTTCCGTTTGGCAACGCTGACGTGGTTATCGACAACGGATGGACACTGCATGACTCCAGCATTGTAAATGCTGAAATGATGGTATAACTGAATCTCCGGCCGCGTGGCGGCATGATTCGTTCCCGCACGTGGCGAAAAAAGAGTCTGGTTAGTATATATAGACCAAATTGTCAGCAGTCGTTCAGAGATGTGTGCACACTGGCTCATGACGTAAGTCTACAGTCACCCACGCAAACGGATTTGGTTTGAATAGTTTGCTACGTAGTAGTAGCTCACCAATCCGTACCTACAGGTAAGTAAGGTAAGTAGGACGTGGTGAATGACTTGCTGGTGCGTACATATTTTTTGTTTTTATTTTTACGTTCCTGTTAAAAACCAGTGTCCTGCTTTATTTTTAGCGTTTTTCCAACCCAAATTAATCTCTTTTTTTTCATTTCTTCTTGCAAGTTCTGAGATATCAAGATAAACAAGTTTGCTGCTTTAACTTAATATAATATTTTCCAACATTAATCAACTGAAATATTGTAATCTGTCAATTCATTATAACATTTTTTTTTCCAGTTATGATTCGTTTAAACAGTCTTTCATATATTTGCTCATTATTTTGTTGTCGCTTGAAAAATCCATTCGTGTCCAACATATTCTTTTTTTGTATACGTACTAAAAAAACGGCTACTGAATATTATATAATTGTAACTATTTAATATGCTTTTAATCTTAATCAGATGAGATATTTAATAAAGTCTTGGACTTTCATGTTTTTGAATCATTTTTTAATACGTACACAAAGTAATAACATAAATTAATTAATTTAAAAAAAAAACTGAAAGAAAAAATTTATATGAAAAGTAGTCCCATGAAATCGCACCTAATTCAGGATTATTAAACCATAAGATCATAAAATATTTACACATGTGGTGTACTAATACTCAATCGTATGGTTACTGTCACTTTTTTATTTATTTTTTTTTTTTTTTCAAACCGAGTAACTTATTCCACAATCTAAATTTTTCAAGTTTCGTTCAATTTTCAAAGGATGAAGCTGGTCTTGGAACAATAGCTTTCAAGCTTTTTTAATTTTTGAATATTTGCTTTTTTCCTCTAGGGACATTAAGAAACTTTTTGTTTGGATTCCTGTACTTAAGTGTTAAAATGTTGTATTTATTTAAATCCACAGTTTGTCTCGACTGTGTGTGGGTTTAAAATGTCAAATTAAAAAATTACTAGTAAAATACAGATTTTTATTTTTTACAGCTTAACCATCCTAAGGCTGGAAATTTGTTACCCTTTAATACATTTTCCTGAATTTGAAACTGACAAGTTATGAAAAATGAAGCTGTAAACCTTTCATCTCAATTGAATGTAAAGTTGCGTGGGGATAATCGATTTAGGTACATGTTTTCACAAGCGTATATATGTACATTTTTGGTCTCAATGGGTATCACTTGGACCCCTCTTTACTTTACTTGTATTATATTTAAAATGTTTACTTGGGACACTCACTCAAGAAATGAGGGTTGCCTACCCCCCGGTACCAGTTCGCCAGACTTTATTTTTTCCTTCGAGCTGGCCAAAGCAAGTCAGGCAAAAGTGACTCAAAAATCATTGCAAAATCCCTCCCACCATCTTACATGTCTCTGTGGTCTCATTGTCGCATTGTTGTAATTGTGAACACAACGTAGTGCAGGTGAACCTAATTTATTAAGTGTATCATTTCATAATTCAGAGGAAAACGATAAATGTCGTTGTTTGGCTTTTTTATTAAAATTTAATTTATTTTACAAATTTTCAGCACACATGTTTGTTGACAATTCATGGAAATTGTGATTGAATAGATGAACCAACTCATAACGACTTGTTCAATGCATAGTAAAGAATACCACGGACTTTAATTCTGAATTTAATTAACAGGCATCGCTTTTCTTATGAATAACAAATAAAATTCATGTTTGTTATTTACAAGTGTCGTTCTAATAAAATAATAAACTAATTGTGTTTTTTTGTAATCGATCATTTCGAAACAACTCATTCGGCACTTTAAACTAAAAGTAATAATAGTTGGAAATAAAATCAATGCAGTTTTCAAATTTTTACGACTTACCTAACTTATAATTTATTTACTTCTTATTCGTGGAACATGATTTATCTCTTATGTAGCAAGTAAAAAAAATTGACAGGTTAATTTTAATTAACTTTGTTTTATGATTTATAATAAAATATTATTTTGCCTCACAATATTTTATAAACACTGTTTCATAATTGATTTAAAAAAAAATTAACGTGATAAATATTGAAATTTTTTCATTACACTATCATTGCTCAATTTTTTTTAGCTACATAAGGCTTCATTTTATTCCTATCTAAAATTAATATAAGTAGCATGGTGCATGTTACTACTTCATACTTTTTATTCAGCAAACTTTTAGTTTTGCACATAGTGCAAGTGTGAATAAAATAATTGTACCATGACTTGTGATAAAAAACCAGAAAAAATTGGTAGAATTAGCTTGGTGTTCAATCATTTAGAAAATTCTCAGTCGGCAATTGTCCTACGTGTATCTTGATCATATTGTCTTTTAACTACAATTCAAAGTAATAAATTTACACTCAAGTATAGGATATTAATACAAAATTAGGTATTTTTCCGTTGGAATTAATGTTTTGTGTTCACCTCCACAGTCTTTATAATCTTTATTTACTAACTAATAGACAGTCTATGGCCAGTTTTATTAGCTTGCTTGAGCTTTTAACATAAAGTATCATTAACAAAAGTTCTCTGTTGTCATAAATTAGGAAAATGATGATAATGAACAGAATTTTCTTAAAATGGTAGATAAAAATATTTTGATAGAGTACATGGCGACTAAAACTGGTATTAAACAAAAAATCTCAATTGTTAACGGCAAAGTGATAATTACAAAATTTTTCGTAACGCATTTAGAAAAACTTGAGTTTTTTTACTTCAATGAATAAATCATGACAATGTTAACAAACTAAAATAAACACAAACCATTAATATCAAGTACTTATTAGAAAAAAAATAGAATCAAGTACCCACATTCATGTTAAAAAAGACACATACAATCGCAATTCTATAAAGCATTCATTCGACTTAAATATAAACTCGACAAGATATATTAATATTAGCACACCATTAGTTGTATCAGTTTACTTCTTCTTTTTTCTAGGCTGAGGAGCAGGCAGATTTTCAACCTTACGTTTGGAGGACGGTTTCGTGCTGGCATTGCCACCGCCACCCTTCTTTTTGCGCTCTTGCCTCTCGCGCTCCTCTAGTTCCTGATTTTCACGCTCTATCAGCGTGATGAGGGTATTACACCTACGTTGCAGCTCCAGAGCTGTGCGAGATTTGACGAACCAGTCGAAACGAAATTGTGGGGCTGATCTGACGGTAGCTCTCAGTTCTTCATATACATTCTCTTTGTCGAAACCTGAATAATAAATTAAAACATTTCTGATATTTGATTTTACACGTATCAATTTTTATTGATTTAATCCCAATGTACATTTACTCGTGAGTTAAAGGTTAAATTTTGTGTATTGCAATGACAAATTTATTAAATGTTCACCATGGAAAAACATAAATCAATAATAGCGAAAGTAACCAAGTAGTAAATATGTGATTCAAAAAAGTATATGACTTACCTAATTTATGTAGCATGCAAACTAAGAATCTATCCTCCTCCTCTGTATAGTTTTTTCCTTTGTTCGTGCCGTATGCTATTCTTAGCTGATGGAATGGTGCACGATACCTTGCCATCTTGGCATCTAGAGCTTTTTTAATACCAGCTCGACGTTGAATCTTAGCCTCGCCACGTTCAATCTGGGCCATAACACGATCGATATCTTGGAGCTCGTGGCAACGTTCCCAAAAAACGGCTGAATATTCCATTACTTCCTCCGGCGTCTTACCTTCAACTTCCTTGGCAATGTTCTCGATATCGTCTCTGCCATACTTTTCGTTGGCTTTGATAAACTGGTTGAAATCACGTTTCGTCCAGTTGGTAAAGCCTTGAGTAAGTAATTTATCCTTTTCAGCCAGTTCTTCATCTGCTAGAGGCTGGGCTTCATCAATCTTTTTCTGTTCTTCTTTCTGCATTTTAGCAGCTTCTGAACCTATTATAATATTTAAAAAAAATCAGATATAAACAAAAATATGAGGCACAAACATCAGAAAAAGTAAGTAGTCCCATGAAATCGCACCTAATTCAGGATTCTTAGGTACTTTATAGCCAACTGTCTGTCTGAAAAAGTAGATCTCCTGATCCAGAAGCTCAAACAGCCTCGGCGGGAAGAACTGAAAGTCCTGAACAATGGGTTGCTTGGGTGGCCTGGGAGCCTTTGGAGCTTTTGGCTCAGAAACGCGAAGCGCCTCACGGAAGTATGCATCCACAGCATAGTTAGCTTTACGCTCACGCTTCGGTGGCTCGATCCAGTGTCCAATACCCAAAATCTTTTGTTTCTCCCTGTAATCCTGACCCTCGAACTGATAGACCGAGTCCGTGTTTGCGTCAACGGTGAAGTTACGCAGCGACGACTCACCCATGCTCTCTAGCTTTTCTTTTATCTCTTGCGTCTTGACTTCACCCTTGTGCAAGATCGTATCGATATCCTCGTCGGTTATGGCGCTATCTTTGGAGGCGAACACTTCGTTCGCACCATGACGAATGATGTTCAACATTTCGTCTTTATTAAGAGCATTTTGTTTGGCATCGATCAGACGACCTTGTTGGATGACGAGCTTGTCAAGTCGCAGTTTGACCTCAGCTCGCTCAACGATTTTTTCCTCGACAGTGTTTTCGGTGATCATTCTAAAAACGCGCACCTGCAGATTTTAAAAAGTCAATTATTAGATTATTCAAACTCTTAATATTACATGGTCAATCTTTGAAACTCACCTGTTTTTTCTGTCCAATACGATGCGCACGATCCATAGCCTGCAGATCCATTTGCGGGTTCCAGTCCGAATCATAAATGATAACAACGTCGGCGGTGGCGAGATTAATACCTAACCCACCGGCACGCGTGGATAACATGAAAATGAATTTCGTACTGTCTTCTGCATTGTACTCATTGATCTGTCTCTGACGGTCCTCATGAGCCGTGTTGCCGTCCAGGCGACAATACTGATAGCCTCGCCAGTGACAATAGTCTTCTAGAATGTCCATCATACGTGTCATTTGGCTGAAAATCAGTACACGTGACTCTTGCTCCTGTAGCTTGGGTAGCAATTTGTCGAGGATGACAAGTTTGCCGCAGTTGTAGACGAGGTGCTCGTCCGTGGTGTAAGGAGGCCCAGGCTCGGCTCCGTCAAAGAGATAAGGGTGGTTACAACACTTACGAAGCTGCATGAGGATGTTCTGCAGCCGCATTTTTTCAATTTTACCAGCACCATTGACGACGTCAATGTCTTTCATCAGAACTTTTGTGTACCATTCACGCTGCATTTTACTCAAACCTAAACGACAATGTTGAATTGTGATGTAACTGATTGAATAGTTTTTGATTTTTTTCAATGCATTATCATCGTAAGAAAAATTACTTAATACTAACCAACATAAACCTTGATTTCTTTTTTGGGCTTCAATGCTTTTTCCACCTCAGATTTCAATCTTCGCAGTAAGAACGGTCGAAGGACTGCATGTAATCTCTCGATGAGAGCATTATCTCCCATGAAGTTGTTGGTATTGAACCATGAGTCGAAATCTTCAGAACTATTGAAGACATCGGGCAGCAAAAAGTTGAGTAGAGACCACAGTTCATGGAGATTATTTTGCAGAGGAGTACCAGTGAGCAAAAGTCTGTTTGCAGTTTTGCACTCTCTCAGAATTTCGGACAGTTTGGACTTTTCATTTTTCAATCTGTGAGCTTCGTCAACCACCATGTAACGCCAGTTGAACTTTTTAAAAACCCATTTTTCTCTCAAGACCATTTCATACGACGTTATGCACACATCCCATTCGCCAGGTAACATAATGTCCCGGATAAAAGCACTTCTGGTGTCGGAGTCGCCAATAAGGGTGACCGTTTTGAGAGAAGGACACCATTTTTTAAATTCGTTTTCCCAATTTTTTAAAGTTGTTTTTGGAACAACAACAATGTGAGGTCCGTTTATATTTCTAAAATGCTTCATGTAACCCAGAAGTGATATCGTTTGCAGAGTTTTACCTGTAGAAAATAACACCACAAAAGATTAATCCTCTCAAAACCTAATATTTGTATGCAAAACGTAGTATATTTTCCAAGTAATTAACTCCAACTTTACAGCTTGACTTAAATAATGATTTCAAAAGACGAATCAATTTAATGAAGTCTTTGATAACACAAGCATTAAAAAAAGCACAAATGCAATAAAAATTTATATTTAGTACTGTCAAAAAAAAAAAAAAAACAGTTAAGGGATTAAAATAAGGTCTCAATATTCTTCAAAGTAAATCAAAACTTGTACGAGTTTATTGCCTTTAAACTGGACAGCAGGTAATTGTGCAATTCAATTTCCCTTTTATCTAAATAGGTAAGTACATCTGGGATGGGAAGGTAAGTTGACTTACCAAGACCCATCTCGTCGGCAAGAATGCCGTTGATGCCGTTCTCATAGAGCGAAATCATCCAGTTGAGGCCCCTGACCTGGTAGTCCCTGAGCTCGCCCGACTTAATGTACGTTGGCGAGGATTCGAAGCGAGTAACGGGAGCCGCGACGTCCGACGCCGCGGCCAACAGCTCCTCG
The DNA here is from genome assembly GCF_000648655.2 of Copidosoma floridanum. The sequence goes on along the minus strand of NW_019379529.1, from coordinate 451,764 downwards.
TCCTCTTCCTGCTCAGTCTTGCTGTGCCGGTGGTCGCCCTCGGCCTGCAACTTGTCCGCGGGGGTCAGGGCCGCAGGGGTCTTCCTGGGCCTACCCGGTTTTATCTTGAGCGGACTGGTCTTGTCCTTGTTGGAATTCGTCATGAAGTGCGAGAATATCTCGGTCTGCTTGAGCAGAAAGTCAAAGCGCTTGCTCCGGTCCGTCTCGATCTTCGTCTCGAAGTCGCCGCCACCGCGCGACGACGACGTCTCCCCCGACGAGTCATTCGAATTCTCCCCGGCGTCGCTCCCGTTCTCCTCTGCCTTGGACATCCTGACGATGGTTGTTATGTCCGCGCTTGTCTCACGACAGTCTACTTGCTCGCCTGCAGCCGCTACGGGTGATTGCAGCTGCAACGACTGCAACCCGAATTTTCCCGCTCAACGACGTGCGTGATGACTGACCTTAGCCTCAAAAATCACACGGCACGGACGCTCGGACGCCTTGCCTGGCCGTGGCGAGCCGAGCAAGCCGATGGACGGATCGGCGTCGAGGCCCAGCAGGTGGCTTGGGCTCGTTCTAATTTACTGTTTTATGATCTTCACCTGACCTCTGGAAGGAGGTAGACAGTACTTGGGACGTTGTCCCGGTGCATGAGAGGATGATGATCTTTTTAAACAAGCTTGTGTGTACGGTTTACGAGTAACGCAACTGTTTGTACCAACACTACTGATGCTACGATCAGCTACGATGAGCAGCAGCAGGCAACAACCGGTGAATTTTCTATCTCACTCGTGTACTTATATTTTGCTTTTAGGCCAGGGGTAAAAGGTAAAAGAAGAAGGGGGGAAAGTGGCGCGCCTGCGTCTCGATTTATCGAAGCTCTCGATTAGTAGAAGCCTCGATAGACCAAGAGCTGTGGCGGAAAGGTGGTCAAAATTTTAACCAGCCGCCACTCTCACCAGAATTGAGGAACCTTATGATTCGTGGAGATCCGAAATATTTCGGTCATATTTTATAGTGGTGAAGAGTTAGGTGGTAATTATAGTAGTGCTGTATGGTCTTTTTTATTGAGTAGCCGCAACTTGCACCAATTGATAAAAAATAAAAAGTTTTTGTTTGAAGGTGCCATTTGCGGCAAGATTAGAATGCATCTTGTACCCAAAAATCGACCTTCAAAAAAATAGACTCCCTACCCGATCTTATCTATAATACTCATCTAAGATAATAGAAGATGCATTATAGATAACATTATAGGTAAGAATACAATATCTATATTTTTGGAGGTCGATTTTCAGGTACAAGATGCATTCTAATCTTGCCGCAAATGGTACTTTGAGTTGACAACTTTTTATTTTCTATCCATTGGTCAAAATTGCGGCTGGTAAATAAAAAAAACGATACGGCACCACTATAATTACCACATAACTCTTTACCAATATAAAATATGACCGAAATATTTCGGATCTCCACGAATCATAAAGTTCCTCTATTTTCCTCGATCGCTCTTGAATGAATAAGGTACGCTTGCATTGTAGGTCGATCCGTGTGGGACGTGTTCCAATCATTTGTTTCTATCGTTTCATTTTTGCTCCGATTATTCTGTTTCCCTTCGTTAATTTTTGTGGATGTGTATATACATATCATTTATAACAAAGTATGCTTCAAGATTCGTTCATTTATTAATAGGGTGGCAAATGAATTTTCGAATCGAATAGAATGGCAAAGAAACGAATGAATCGAACGAATATTACAAACCGTTCTATAACAATGAAACGCTCTTTTCAAATAACTCAATAGAACTGACAGTCATTCATAATGTATTTTGTCTGTTAATTTTTACTTCCGATTTTTTTGTTGATCCAGGGACTTACTAATTCATAGTTAGCATGGTTTAAAATGCTTTATTTCGGCTTAGTAGTCTTACTTACATATTTAAAACTTTTTTTCTCAACTATACTAGCATTTATTGGTCACATATTTTTATGGAAATTTTCAAGCCATAGTTTTTTCGCTTATTAAATTTATTAAATAACTTTTCAGTAATAGTATACTTTTTATACTAGTAATACTTAGAAAACAATATTACCTGTTTAAACAAAATAGATGAAAAAAGCATGAAGATTGTCTTTCTGAAATCTCTCTTATTATTTTTACACTTAAATCTATGCCAAGTTTATTAACAGTTTCTACGTCACCTGATATTGGCTTCAACGATTCTTCTAACCACTGAGGAATTTTTACTTGACAAATTTTTGACATTTTGTTTAATGCTTTTACACTGGTAAAAGGATATATTCCTGGAATAATTGGTACGGCAATTCCTATATCTCGGCAATCTCTCAGAAAGTCGATAAATAGTCGAGATTCAAAAACCATTTGTGTTATAATAAAATCAGCCCCTGCATCTACCTGTACAACGTATCGAAAAATTTATTGCCAGTAGTTAGGACATGCATTCAATACATCACATCAAAAGTCATAATTTGTTATGAAACTGAGTATGGTTAATATATTTTTTGAAAAAGACAAAAGAAAATTTTTTAAACTTGATCAGTTAAAAAAAATACATAAAACTTGTTGACTAATTTTTGTAAATAACTACAGTTAATAAAGCAGGTTTTTGAATCGGTACCCAAAACTTGATAGTCTATGCCCAAAAGTATACATTTAAGAGAGTTCCTCAATAAATTGATGTCTATCAGATTCTCTTGAAGTTTTGACGAGACGTTACTTATTTGGTTACAGTTCAAAGTCTGCTAAAAGTGCCATTTCACAGAATCGGGATACAAGTGATACAACTAAAAAACGCCTGTATGTTTATGGTGTTTTTATACCTGTATATAAAATGTAAACTGGCCCCAGTGCCAGACAGGCTTTTTTTGGTTTAGGTATATATACAGCTATATACTTTTATTTTATGTAATAAAATATTTACTGCTAAAAGTAATCTTAAAACGTACGAAACTACTTGTTTATACTAATGCAGAAGTTTATAATTTGTAAATTGTTATTAATTTTTAGATAAAAAGTAATGTGTAAATTGCACGGCAAGTTACTTTAAAAAATCGTTTTGAACAGGTTAAAATCCATAAGAAAAACTAAATTGAATTCCCATAATAGTATGCGCGTTATGTTAAAATAACCCAGGATTACATGTGAATTTGGCACGAAACTTATTGCTGAGAACCTATGCGAAAATTAAATTAGTGAATAATTAATGATGAGCGTTAAATGAAGCCCAGTTTTTATTTCATAAAAATGATTTGTAGCCGTGATTTAATAAGGGAATAAAACTAGGTTTTTTGATTCAATTTTCACGAAAAAATAATAACTGATAAAATTTGTTAGAAAAGTAAAGGAAGCAACGAATAGAAATGAGCATAAAATAGTAAAACCAACTTGTTAACACTAAATTACTTGAGTTTTAACATCGCATTATTAAAATCTCGAATAGTGAAAGTTATACATTAGTTAGTTTAGGATGCCTTAAAAATATTTTAAAATAAAGAAAACCTTGGCCTTCAATTGATGAAGTTCGATTTCCTTTGACAGTGACTTGGGATGCATTTCAGGATATCCAGCAACACATATGCTGAATTTCTGATCAAAATGTTTACGAATGTATTTGACTAAATCCGATGCATACAAAAAATCGCCGTTATCAGCATCTCCATCTGTAAAATCATAAAACTATTTTTGGTGAAACAATCTACACTGTTAAAAAAAATTCTTAAACGTAAGAGATATTTAAGAGACACATGTACCTGAAGTTTTATAATGAAGTTACTTAAAATAGTTTACTATTTTATATTTAATACGAGCTCGACTGAAAAT
>NW_019379529.1:413813-447449 GCF_000648655.2 Copidosoma floridanum | reverse complement strand
CGCACATAGAGTATTATATAAATTTATATTTTCATAAGCTAACATATTACATTTGTGTAAACTAATTTGTTAATACACAACCAGACCTGATATTGTAACTTTTCTTGTACTTCGGCACAGTTTGGTTAAAACAGTAATTATATTTTTGCTTCCTAATATAAAGATAGCTTTGTAATAGGCGAAAAATCACATATTGAGATAACATGATACCACTGTGTTTCATAAAGTTTAGAATCTAAATATAGTACTCTGGCTAATGTTCTTATTTGTGGTGAGTGTACTTATATGCTGAGAAAGGAAAACGATAAAAACTGTATTCATTGTGTATGCAAAGGCGGGTGGCGCCTCCATTTTTCAGTTTCGTTATTTGCTATTTTAATACCAGCAGACTCTGATACGACAAATTCAAATATTTTCATAAACGGAAATACGCCGACAAAAGATTTTTTTATTGAAATAATTATGATACTAAATAAAACAAAGATACAGTAAAAGTGAAAATTTTTATTTATATTACGATATCAACATATCGTTTTTGCTACAAAAATAGTTGAAAAAATATTATTCGAGTGTAGGTATTATTTTTAAAAGTTAGTGAATTTTTTCGGATGCATCTTGTTACATAAGGAAATATAATTTCTTTGATAACTTGAAAATAATTTTCTTAATTTTTTAACAATTTTTATCATTTTATTCAGCATTAATAGTTGGTTGATCGTGTATATTCCAAAAATGAGAATAAAATAAAATACAAAAATGCGTTTTTCCGCCTATGATTATACCTGTTTTGCATACGACTCTTAACTTTTCTAAACTTACACTTTCATCCCTCACAGTGTATGACTTATTTTATTATATTTTGCAATCAAAGATCCTACATGACAATATTTTCAAATTTTGTAAACTTTTTTTAATGTATTTATAAGTAAAAAAAAAAAAATATCAGTAAACAGGCCTTACCTCCTTGTAGAGCAAAAATATTATTAATGCCAAGGTTAAGTGCTCGGTTGAGTATTATTTCCAAATCAGCAGTTTTTAAGCCTTTAGCTGCACAGTGCATCAAAGTATTTGGAGGTAAATATTCGGCACATTTCAAAGCAGGAAATTGCTTGACACCATTAGTCAAATCTATGTGCCAAGTTAGTGAATAGAAAAGTGGCGAAAATTCCTGAGTTTCCTTAAAAAAACTTTTTAAAACTAAGTTAGTGAGATATACCACACCTATCGAAATTTTTAAATTATTTTTAAAGAGACTCGTTCCCACAACCTAACCTTTCAAAGTTTATTTTTTTTAATAACTATATTATTAAAAAACATGATTTATACGTACATCACTTGAAACGTTAATAATACATGTCGTAATTAAAAACAAATATCGTAAGGTCATTAAATCCCTAGCAAACGATAAAAAAATCGAATATTAGTACTGTACCATGGTATATAATATTAAATACATAGAAAAAAAAATAGAAGTTTTAAAATCGTAAGCGGCAATGTGAGTGGCTTTTTTTTTTCTTGAAAAAAAATACAGTTGATTTTTTCTATTGTATATTTTTTCTCAATTCTCATTATTTTTTAAAAAGATACACAGACCCGCAGAATTACAACAAACGGTGGAACAAATTCGTTTTAAAAAGCAGTTGGTAAAAACAAAATGATCTTTTAGTAAGCACTACACCCCTAGTATTTCCCCAAGCTGCTGCTACTAACAGAACATCGTTAAATAGTCGTTTTTGTATGAAAAATTATGAGCATTGGAGTTTTTTGCAAATAACTTTAAAACTGTAGTTGATTCATTTTTTTGAGTTTTCCTATAGTTTAAGGACCGGTTATTTTAAGCCTTTTTTGATTAAGTTTCGTTTATCATTTATTTAAATAATTGCAAAAAACTTTCTAAATTTTCAAAAATTGGATGTATTTCTTACTCTAAAAGGAAAAATTCTAGAATCTCAAAATTCTATTGGAATATGTATCACATAACCTTTAACCCACAGGAAAATTTTTGTTAAAAAATTTACTAGTTTTTGAGAAATTATATTTATTTATGAAAAGATCTAAGCTGTTTCATGAAAAATTTTGCACTCAATTTTATCAAAAATAGTTTAAACGGGGCTCAATTTTTTCTTTAAAACGTCTATTGTACTAATCTGTTGTAGGAAATATTTGCCCTTTTTACTGTCAAAATACAATGCTTAAGGGGGCTCCTACGACTACTGCTGAGGTCAAAGACAAACAAAAAATAAAGTTTTGTTTTTCAATAAACAAATGTGTCTGAAAATCATTATGATATTTTTAATAACGTATGAAGTGGGGAAAACGATTTTTGTGTGTGTAGTTTTTGTTACGAAAAATTAATTATTGTTTTGACTAGTCTAGTGCATACGAGGGTACAGTGGTACACCACCTGTGTTGATGTAGTATAGCGATGTAATATATAGGTATATGGTATATATATGTCGTGTTTGCATGCCTTTCTGCTATTACTCTACCTCTACAGTGTTTAGTATCTGTAAGTCATTAACATCATTTAATTGATAAACAATGGATGACGGTCCTTCTAATCCACCTAAAAAAAAAGAATACCACGCACATAGAGTCTCAAGAGGATGGAGGAAAGGCAAATTCATGAAAAAAAAGTATGTAACAAAATATGAGAAAAAAAGGCACTCAAGAGGTTATACCAGGTAGTCATTGCAAATATATATTTTCCAGGACTGTTAAAATAATATATAAAAATATTTAGAAGCATTAAAATATACAAAAAGTTTATATTTATTTAATTTCATACTCCTTATTCGATAAAAATAATACTAGGTACATACAAACTTCAAGCTATACGAATCTCAACTTTTTGAAAACTCGCGCGATTAGGTGAACAAGTACGTCTGCTACCCACGTGACCTCCTGACCTCCCGGACACTATTTATTTATTTCCATCACAAATATCTCGCTAAAATGGTCCTTTATCCACAATTTTTAATACAGCATATTACAGAGGAAGACTTCATCTACAAAACGTATATATTCAGTCTGCTGGGACATTTAATTTAGGTTTATTATAAACGAAAACAAATTGTTTTTCACGCTGCCCCATAGGAACACGTGCTAATAGTTACAACTTTGAGCTCGGATTTCTTAAAATTTTGACCCATTCGAAATATTATTTAGACCACCATTAAATTCAGTAGACTTTTATTTACAAGAAATAATATATCTCTGTTTGGAGACTTTCGTGAAGGAGCTAAAAATTGGAGCAGCAAGAACAATTCGTCATTACCTGAGTTATTTTCTAGCCGATTTCTACGTTTTTTCCATACTTTTTTAAATTTATTTATTTTTTATGATAGCCTTCGAAAATAATGACAATGAGCACATAGTTTTATATCACAAACATAGTGAAAACATAACCCTTATGAGTTTTTTTACACTTATTAATTAATTTTGTATGCACCGAGGCAATTCTTGAGGTCCTTCATTAAAGTTATTTATTAATGTACCATTGAATAAGATCATTTTAGATATTTTTGTACTGCACAAAAAAACATCGTCAACAAATCACTATTATTTTTTATGATGTAAGTAATTAAATAAGACGTTACTCATCCGTACAAGCATTTAGAGGATTTCTACAAGACACGTTAAGACAAATATTAAAAATGATACGCTCTGTGTGTAATACTGCATATTGTTGGAGGGGATTGTTTGTGGTTAATAAAAAATTGATAAGTGTGTATATGGCGGTGAATATAATATAAATGCCTCTGGTATGGATATGCACGGGATTGGCAAAAGTTAGATTATAAAAGCATGTACCTCTTGTACACATTTGTGTCATTAGTAGGAACCAGTTCGAAACTCCAAAACTTTTCTTTGTTATCAAACTTTTGTTTGATCAGCTTCCCCAAATTTATGGGTCGAGCATAACTTTTGAGTGATTTTTCTGGTATTTTTGTAGGGAGGCTGTTTTTACCTTCATCTGGATGGATAACGGCAAGATGTCGCATTGTACGAGGTTTAACACATCAGCTGTCAAAGTTAGACTAATGAAGACTAATGAAGAGCTGCGCTGTGCTTGCTTTATCGTTCAAAACTCTATACTACGCAGTATATTTTGTTACGTCACTGATACGTACGACACAATATCTTACTTATCTCTTGAAAATATTGAATATGTAATGCTCGGAGTATGGAATGTGGCATATGCAACTCTGTAATTAGACCGGAAAAAAAGTGATAAGTGAAAACGATGAGTAAAAGTCAGTTTGACAACTAATTTAGAAACTGAAAATATTCTTAAATTTTTTAAATACATTTTGACAGCTCGACTGATGCAATACTACATACCACAACCTGCTTCTGCGGTGCAATGCCGTCAAAAATTGTTGTCCTTAAGACGTACGTCCCAAAGTAAAGATGTATATAATATCATCCTTAGTGAGCATAATTTTTTTCTAAAATAACAACATTTTTCAGTTTGTTTATAAATCATAAACAAAAAACTTGGACAGCTGGCAATTCGTACTGTAGTTCTTCTGAAGTTGAAAAAATCTCTTTCATTTAATTATTTATTAAATCGCTATTTTTCTCAAAAAATGATAGTAAGTACAAATAAACAGTAATAATTTACAAAAATCCAGATTTGAGACTATAATAATATTTATCTGATGTGTGAAATAACAACAGTAAATAATTTTCATTAACAATCAGTAACGATTTATAAAAATTATCATTCATGGTAACTAAATGCAAATAATAAATATTATAAGCTATAAGTTTTAATAACTTGTAAATTATTACAGTTACTATCAGTGTCATTCAGGATGGGAATAAAAAATAATATTAAGTTCTAATAACTAGTAATAACAGTCATTAAGTTTTATTTTTAGTCTCAAATCTTGATTTTGTTGAATGATGAACCTGTATGGTATGATTAACAATTTTGATAAAAAGTTTATACACAAATTTTTCAAGAAGTGGGAGTCATTTTATTTATTAACAACAAGTTGGTCTTTGCAACAGAAGTGTTGTAAAATAAACTGCAAAATTGAGTTAAGTTGCTTAAATTTTGTAGAAAGTTGAACTTTTTTAAGATTACGTGAGTAGTTACAATGCATGTTTTAGGAGTACATAAATATACCAAATTTTAAATGTTAACAAGTAACATAAAAAACTGATTAAACTGACGATACCATCAAAAAATGCCCACAAGCATTAGCATTAGCATGGAAATTTGAGTTGTTTATTGATGTTTTCATTAATATCTTTGTTCATAAGCGGGCGATAGTATTCATTTTTTTTTTTTTTAATTTTTGTCGGTCAACTCTCTATTATAAACGTTAAAAACTGTTATAGTACAGGTGAATTACTTTTTCGAAATATTATACGTATAGGGTGTACAGGTTTTTAAAAATTGAGACATGTTTGTGGAACTCTTTAGATCAATTTTTATATAAATATGGATGTATCAGTTTTATAACGTTGACTTTCTAAAAACGTCAACACAAATTTCGTTTGCAGATATTTCGAATTAGGCGATGACTTTAAGAAACATTTTTCAAAACTTTTTTCCAACTCTATATAATCTAAGGTTTCGTGCGATTGTATTAATGTACTCAATGAATAACTAAACTAAAATCATGGAAGTTACGTGTAAACCGTAAAAAAAAACAAATTTATAAAGTAAAAAAAAGGTATAATGCAGAAATAAACTATAATAAGTATGGCAGGGACAATTCATGTTAAGTAATAAAATATTTAAAATTTATAAAAAATTTAGAATTTATTAATAATACACTTATAAAATAACTACAATTATTATTGGTAAGTAGAAAATTATTTTCGCGAATGTTAACACACATTTATTTTATTTTCCTACTTATTTTAAACAGAATGATATATTACACCAAAATTGTGGTAATTAGGAGAAGAAAATATACGCTTGATTGTCCTGCCTGTAAAATACCTGGTAAGTGAATTCGTACTTCCCTCCCATGTGGCAGATAAAATTTTTTTTCTTTCTTCATTGAATTAAAGTAATTTTCGAATATTTGATAATTCAATATAAATTACTCGAACAAAACAGTAAAAATAATTAAATGACTGTCCCAGCTCTTCAACTACACTATTGCTTTCAGCATAAAAATTTTTGTAAACTCATATTTTAATATTGAATCAGGTCCGAAAGAAGTATAAACAACCTAGTTTTCACAATGATTAATTTTTGAATGATTTTTAATCTTGTTGACTTAAAATCTTTCGATAATTACTTGCTAAACTTGCTAAAAAAAAAACTAATAAAAAAGAAATAAAAAAATAAAAATACAGGTCAAAACTTCGCGATAAAAATACTATTTCTGACAATAATAGCCAAGACTGAGTCCTACGACATTATTATCAATAAAAAGAACTAGTGTCAAGCCAATACGATTCGTCAATTTGGTAAATATTTGACCACGACAGCACCTTAAACGAATACTCGATCGTCGAAGACTAGGTACAAAAGGTACGATCATACCAAGTACCTCATCTTTTCGCAGACAGGAGCTTTGCATCAGCCTTCGCCTGCGTCGTTGCAACATCCTCAAAGTGGGACGGATTGCTCGAGTAGTACCTGGTACGCAGAGCCGAAACAAGAATTCGTTAGCTACAGCACGATTGCACGATTCAATAGACCGCCCTCGATTCAGGCCGCGATTCTCGTGGTCGGAGCGAATGAGCTGGCTGACGTTGTCAACCAGATGATCATCAGAGACCGGATTGCGATTCAGATCCTGCCTTGACCGCACGTCATTGGATAACAACCATATCATGTAGTTGAGCCATTGTTCACGAGATAGAATGATACGCAAACCGTAAATCGGCATCTTTATGATGGTTATTGAAGCTTTGGCTGGAGATTCTATTCCGAAGAATGAAAGATTTGCCTCAAACAAAGTTTGCTGAAAATTTTAACGGTCATTAATTAAATATGGTATTTTTTTTATTTTTTAATGATATATATATCTAGCGTTTGCGTGTAATACTTTCTTCATAAAAAAATTGTGGCTCAGGTGATAAATAAAGCTTGTTTTGGCGAGATTCGATTGGTATAGGCTGAGTAGCTGGTTTTTTTTTTTTTTTTTTTTTTTTTTATCATCAGAAAAATTTAAAAACATGAGCTCAAATAATGATTAAAATGATTTGAATCTGAGGTGAAATGAAAATTAATATTTTTCGTTTAGAAAAAAAATATTGCAAACAGTGCAAACCTGAGTTACGACCAGATGTTTATACGTATAAAGACCAGGACCAACTCAATCACACATATGATCACGTTGAAGAATCGTAAGAGAAACAGTTAATCTACTCTCGAAAATCAACAGATACCTAAAATCAACAGACAGGACAAGACTTGAACGGTCACCCATCGAAGTACTAACCACGTTAAATGCTGCTTAACCTCAAAGATCGACGAAACTGCAACTCTACCGTTGCGCCCATAGAGATATTACTAATAGAGTAGAGGAGTGAGTACTTAACGCATAAGTATAAATATCTCGTTGGAAGAGAAAGATAAGAGAATAAAAAGACCTTCCATCACCCCACCTACAAGCATGAAAACTTTGGAAGTATACCTATACATAGAGGATCACTTCATTTGTCCTCTCTTTCTACTGACAGGATGCGTTTTAAGTCGACTCCCCTACTCTATTAGTCATACCTCTATGGTTGAGCCATCGCAACGACGTACTATTCGCTTTGTGTACTAGTCCTTGGGGAGGTAAAAAAAGCCATCTAAGAGCCCGTGGTGAAAGAAATGTGCAAAATATCCGGACTCTTGAGGACTCATAATATTGCATTGTTGATTGCGTGTTTTTGAGTTTTTCAATATTTTGAATCACAGAAGGTAAATATAACCATTATCATGATAAACTCATAGTTCACAGCTTTTTTATTGAAAAGACATTGAATATAATCTTCAATCATACGAATGGTAATTAATAAAATAAAGCTAGTGGAGATGTCACTGACTGTCACTTACGTTATACCCGCGTAGTGAATTTTTACAGAAGTACTTGCTCGAAAAAGTTGCACTAACTGGTAATTGAACCGTGGTCTCTCGCGTGCCAACCCACAACCCACGTACAACCCAACCATGATGAAACAGTAAAAATTGTGTTATCAACCGCGAGTTCAACCGTGCATTGTACTAGCAAAAGTCCTGAAAGTACGCACTTTTCTTTCATCATGGGCTTTTCAATCGCTTTCTGTTATTTCCACAAACTACTTACTAACACGTAGCGAATAGACGCTTTGAGTGCGTGGTAGGTGGTAGTTCAGTTGGCTACTACCGAAGTAATCGGCGGAGATAACAGAAAGCGATTAAAGAGCCTATGATAAGAGAAGAGGTAGTCATTCAGGACTTTTGCTGGCACAATGCACGGTTGGCAACATAATTTTTAGTGTTTTATCATGTTTGGGTTGTCAAACGTAGATGTAAATGGATTTAATATAAGGGTATTATTTGCAATTACTTCATTAAAAATAAGTCAAAGTCTATAGTTTAATAGTTTACTGACAGCGAATGAAATAATGTGAGCAACATAATTACATGAATCGATGGAACCGTCACTAGTCACTCGCGTTATACTCGGATCATTTCACGAACTAATTTAGTTCTTTCTGCTTCGACGCTAAAGCAAACAAGGTTATGTTATTGGATTTGGAGTTGTGTTGATTCCGTCATTATGAAAAGTGTTTTCTCGATTTAGCCATGCTATGACAAGTTACATCGGTATAAAAAAACTTTGTAACGCATAAAATTTATACATGTCGTCACTATGATAGAGAATAAAAAATTGTTCTAGAAATGATATTGGCGGCAAAATTGGAACCTTTTTTACTATTCGAAAATCGAGTTTGAAGTGAATGGACTTTCCACAAAAAAAATACTTGCCGTCATTTTGCCAAGTGTCATAGCGAGCCTACTTTGTGTGAAAACACTTTGGATCTCTACGACTCATAGGCGAGTAGGATTCCTTAACTTTTGTCAGATTAGTGGCAGGTATAATTTTTTGCTTAATTTGCACCCCAGCTCTTAGTTTATAATAATATTTCAGTCCTGCTTAAATTTTCATGACATACTTACCTGTTCAGGAAGTCTGGTGGTGTCCTTTAAGTGGTCCTATGTCGTCTCCTACCTTGGTTAGTATTCTTGAGCTGCAGGGCAAATTTTTAGTGGGAATCTTGTTCTACAACACCTCGAAGATGATGTCCAGGTCTCTTAAGCACACACTAGAAGCACAGTTTCTTCTTGGACTACCCCAATAACTCGTTATTAAAAAAACAACTACAGAGAAATATTGGTTGAATTTCGAGGGGAGCACCAAGAATTACGTAGAGAGCTCTGTTGTGGAGAACTACTAAATTTTGACTGACCGCTCTTGGTTGCTTCGATTATTTATATGAGCCAAGTTTCGTGCTAGACCATACGTAACGAAGCTCTTTTGGATTACGAAAATTTACCTGTTTTCAAGTCTAAGCTGGCACTCGTTCATGCATGAGCATGCTCAAGTGTGAAACTTAGTTACTTGGAACTCGTTGCGAGTCTAAACAGGCTGTAAGACAGGTCTATACGTGAAGGACGCATTATTGTATGCCCTGATCGCACAATAAGAGAAGAGAGATGGAGCATAACTATATATGTAATACTGGTGCAAGATATCCTTTCTCTTTCTAACGTGATTGAGATTGGCTACAACTCTCCGAACGTATATGTATAGTAGCGTGCAAGAGCGTTGGCCGCGGGGTAGGGGATAGAAAACTAAATTTCTCCAATTTCTCCTACTATAACTGTCTAACTCACTCATCATATATATGTGTATATATATATATATATATATATATACACATGACCGTGGCTGCACCATTACATTGTCACATGTAGCTCTCCCCGGCTGAGCCGCGTTCCGTCAAGACTTGTGAAGTTGGCGCCCGTAAATATTAAATATTAATATTTTGCACCCATTCAGGGCTTAAACGATTCCTCCTTACTTGCGGACTTATCCTCCACTTAAATTTTTATTTGCGGATCAATAGTTTGCGAGATATTTGCAAAATAAAAAGTCGAAAATGGGCGCGGCGCTGAAGTATAAAAGACTTTGTTTTAAGTGCTAAATTGGGTTAAAATCCAATTTTACCTGTACGATTCGATTCCTCCTCATTTGCGGATTATGGAGATATATAAATTAATGTCATTGAATGTCACAAAGTTTGTAAAAAACGAATTTAATTATTGAGTGAGAGAATCTAGTAACTTTTGTCTACTGAGTTTTGGTCCAGTGCTCTGTTCCTGTTATTCGGTACATGTCGTTTACTCCGAACAGCGGGTTCTACAAAATATTTATCAGAATAGAAAAGTTTAGTAGGTATTAATCTATTAATTATTAGTTTTAAGTTATTCAGCTTTTGGGTCAATACACACACACACACATACATTACATACTTCAAACTCAAGGAAAAATTTATTTGTTAATAGGTACAGATTTTTCATCTTAAGAATCTAACATATGAAATCTATTGTGGCAAACACTGTGGACTGATTTTTATTCATTACACGCGAAATTTTAATATTTGTTGTTATTCAAGAAACAAATAGCAACACAACGAAAAAGTAGCAGAACAGTTATAATTATTACAAGACAAGCCACAGCAAAGCACACAAGTAATAATTTTGTTTGGAGAAGTTTTAGAAAACAGCTCAAGCATTCAAATTTCGCGCGTAAATGATCAATCAGTCGAATTGAAGATCAAGTTACCGACCAGTGGAAATGGATAAAAGTGACACAGGCTGTGTTCGCCTAAGGCTCTGTTTGTTATTAAGTTTATTAAGGTCACGTGATCATTTATCATAAGTGCGAGGGAGACAGCATAATGTCACCATCTCACTCGCACTTATCATAAATGATCACGTGACCTTAACAGACTACAAACGGAGCCTATGCAAACACAGCCCCAGTAATAAATTTACAAGTACTTAATTTTAAAAAATGTTTATTAAATGGGTTTACACTAGATTGCATAGTCATCAAAAAATGAGTGTGTGTGTGTGTGTGTGTGTGTGTGTGTGTGATGACCCAAAGGCTGAATAACTTATAACTAATAATTAATAGATTAATACCTACTTAAGTTTTCTATTCTAATAAATATTTTGTAGAACCCGCTGTATGGAGGAAACGACATGTACCGAACAACAGGAGCGGAGCCTGGACCAGAAGTCACTAGACAAAAGTTACTAGATTCTCTCACTCAATAATTAAATTCATTATTTACAAACTTTGTGACATTTAATTACATTAATTTATGTATCTTTATAATCCGCAAATGAGGAGGAATCGAATCGTACAGGTAGAATTGGATTTTAACCCAATTTACTACTTAAAACAAAGTTTTTTTATACTTCAGCGCCGCGCCCATTTTGGACTTTTTATTTTGCAAACATCTCGCAAACTATTGATCCGCAAATAAAAATACGAGTGGAGGATAAATCCGTAAGTAAGGAGGAATCGTTTAAGCCCTGAATGAGTGCAAAATATTAACATTTAATATTTACGGGCGCCAACTTCACAAGTCTGTTCCGTCAGCTAGCACTACACTATACACTTACAGAAGTCCCTGTAAGTGTGTATATATACATATAAATTTGCCTGACTACGTGACTACCTGTAAAGGAACTGTAAGGCAGATCCAGTGCCTGTACAGGACCTGTCCTGTGCCGGGACTCGATTTTTATATGCGGGTCTTTTTCGTACTTCATATTGTATATACAACACATATACGTGTATTTGTATTTACCAAGTGGCTTATCCATTCCGTTGCTTCAACATTTGTACATCTTTAACTTTCTTTTAATAGGTACAATGGAGTGTGTAAATGATTTAGTACAAGTTAAAGATAGTGATGACAAAATAAAATAAGTTATTACTGGAGATATTTATTATAAACCTATCTTAAATAATGCCATTTGTACAACATTGAAACTTGTTGTTGCGAGTGATCAATAGTTTTGAAGAGAGGAACAGTCGTTGGTTGCTTACTTTGATTTATATTTTTATAGTAAATAACTACTGTTTATTTTTTTAAAATTAAATAAGTATTACGAATAAAATATTATTTATATAGTTCCTAAATGTTTATTTTTGAAGTTACACTTCTATAGGCGCGTCATGCGCGAGGGTAAATCAAGGATTTCAGATTTTGATCTTGAGAAAAGGTGAGACGGAAGTGGATTTTGCTTGATTCTTCCCCTTGGCCTTGCCCCCCGAGACGTACCTACTTCCGGTTTGCTCTACGCTAAATGACGCCCCATCACATCACCACACCACACATTTTGAATTTTATTTTATTTTTTTCTTTTTCTTTTAGCCAATTCTTTTAGCCAGATTAGAACCTCGGACAAAATGTAAAATGCAAAATGCACTCTAGTCGAGGCCCTTATGCACTCTTACGACCCCAGCATGCAGGAAATGAACTAACCATATCTAACTTCTAGTATCAACTTGAATATATACATACGTAGGTATAAGTACACAGCTGAACAATATGTATATACTCCATGCAACGGTTGTACAAGAACACGGTGTAAGATAAGACAGGTGGTACAAATACGAAGTACCACCTCTGCCGAGTTACAATTTTGTAGCAGTAGCAAGTTTTCCACCAGATGGATCATTGTTGAAAAGGTAGTATATATATGTAGAATGTATTCATATATATATGTGTGTATATATATGTAACCGTTTCAATATGTATGTATGTATATATATACTAGCTTTTTGACACTAATCCACCTGGTGGAGAACTTGGTACTGCTATAAAATTGCGACAGACCGCACAAAGCATAGAGATGGTCCTTCGTACCACCTGTTTTATCTTGCACCGTGTCAAAAACCAACTTTTTGGGTTAACCTACATTTACGGACTCTATATATTTGGTAAGCAAAGCCTTCCTTTTTTTGCTATCCATTGAAAAAATGAAAAAATTGTACTGCTTTCAAACACCTAAAAAGTTCAGCTAAGGCCCACAAAAAACGGTAAAAGTGGCCAAAACAGGTTTTTTGCGCCTAGTAAAAAAAACTAAAAATCGTACAAAAAAAGCCAAATACTAAAAAGTTGCGCGATTCTAAGACGTAAAAAATAATTCGCGTGGTCTTTAATCGATTTAGCCGTTTTCTCGAAAATTGCAAAAAAACTGTCATTTTTGGCCATTTTTGAAAATTCAATAACTTGCGTTCTATTGAATATTTAAAGCTCAAATTTAGACATAAGGTAGTTACTTATCAGTTGGAAGTGGAATCGATATTCCTCGATGTATCTCACAAAAAAAGACCAATTAGACCAAACGCCAAGACACGTGTCTTATGTTTTAGCCCAATAAGATTGGAAAAAAAGTTACGTCAAGTTTCCGACGAAAGCTAGAAGAAGAGACACTTTCACCATTGCATTATGGGTACGGAAGTGACAATATAAACGATTTTCCGCTTATAAAACATCTGCCGTCAATAAACAGTAATGTAAGAGTACCAATTATGAAACAAATTTTCGCATTTTTTTTCTGTATTGTCTTAAAAAAAGCGGACATGCCTTAGTGCTAGTGATTTTGGTTTTTCTTAAATCGCTCCAACTTGAGTACTTATTATGATTTTTTTATATTATTTTTATGCAAAATAGACTGTTTTTTTCTAATCAAATTGAAACATCTAATATGTCCCTGTTATAAAAAAAACACCAAAAGGCTTGTCCCAGTGTTTCATAATTCATGTTCCGATTATGGAACTTCCTTCACAAAGTAATTTGTGGGTACTAATTTTAAGTTACTTGAAGTACGTTGCTCAAATGACACGATTTTCTTTTGATACAATTGCATTTCATGCCGATTAGTTAGTTGTAATGGAATTGAATTTCATTTTAAAAGTTCGTTTCATAATACGGACAACTAAATAAGTTAGGTTATGTTGAATTATGTCCCTATTATGAAACCATTATACAGAGAAACTTATTTTACTTTGAATTGAATGTAATAATCGAGCCTTTTCAGTTTGAAAATATTAAAATTAACTATTAATTACTTAAAAATAATTTTTTGGTGATATTAGTTGTATAACAGCATGTATAGTTTCATGTTTCGTGAATTGGGATATGTTCCGTCAATTGGTACGTTTACCTTACAAGAAAAAATTTTTACTTAAATGTATGAGTAACAAAGTGTTGGGGCCAGGGTTCGACGGAAGTGACCAAAATTTTTGTACATACGAAAATTGAAAATGAAAGTATGTATATCATTTAAAGTGATTACAATTTTTGACAGATTTGGCTAATAAGTTTTTTTTTTATGATGTGAGATTAGAAAAGAGACTAGTAAAAGGTGTTATGAAGTACAACAGGGTGGTTTTCAGTGATTCCCGCTATAATCGACGTTTTTGTTTTTTTTGTTTAAATCGTGGGACATTTGGTGTTTGATATAAACTCTAGCTTATAGATAAAAATTAGTGTTATTATGGAATGAATGTAACATACGACGTCTATACTTGACAATGTATGTGCGAGGACATTACAGAGAAGCCTATTTTTTTCCAAATAGGAGCTTTTGGGTGCGAAATTGAGATTGGGACAGGGTACAGAGGTAAAATTTTTAATTTATTTTCTTCATAATCTTGTTGAGGAGTCAATACATCAGTTTGAAAATTTTTTTCAAGAAAGTTTAACACTTTCAACACAACTTTACGCAATTTGAATATTAAATTTTAGTTTATTGTAGTAGCATGAGCTCTACTGGACACGAATTTGACCACTTACGGCAGAATCACCTATACATCATACATGCTAAAGAAACCGGGAACCGGGACGACCGACCGACCGAAAACAAAAAAACGTACCCTACTTACTTATAATTGAAATTTGGAACGAACTTGATGACGACGAGTTCTCGAGCAATCGATGAGATATCGCATGTATCGAATGCCCCGATTGAACATGCAAAGGATTGCAATTGAATTGAACCCTGCTGGCTCTGCTTTGCAATGGTGTAGTCTGGTGTAGTAGTGTAATACACTGCAGAGTGCAAAATAAAATGTTTAATTTGGAGCATATGCATAACATACACTTCTCTGATGTTGAATAGTAATTACTAAAAAGTGTTTTGCAAAGTTTTGCGATAAACGGTTTTTGGGTTATCATAAAAGTTCTAACTACTATGTTAATTATATAGACAGCCCCAACATGAAGTGAGTATTACAACTTACATTTAGAGGTTATAACTTAAAAAATTGGCATTTTCGATAACAGAATTAAGTTAAATTTTTTTTGTTGTGATAAGAATTTCGATAACTTATCGTTATGATACATAAAAAAAATTCATATCACATTTTTCTTGAGTACAGTATCGAAGTTTGTTCACTTCTTATGTTTGATAAAACTTTAAAGTAAAAACAAACAATATTAACTACGTATAACTTTTATATGTTACAAAATCGAATGCTGTATGAATTTGAACGTGTTATATTTATTTCTATTTCAGTTATATACATATTTAATAAAAGACGAAGCATTATGTAAAAGCGCTACATTTCAACTGGATGAAATTGTTGCATGCATTCTAGTTTATATGTATATTCAAAGATAGTAGTACTAATGACACATGTATTGTTTAAAATTAAGTTTCCAAAGTGTCAGAACGGGCAGAAAGAGGCATGCAGGGTGGGATGGTTATGACGACATCAGAAACGACAAAGGCGTTATAACCCATGCAAAGTGCAAAAAATGCAAAAAAGAATTAGTAAGAAGGGACGAGGCAACATTAAAAAAACACGCGTATGTATTTATATTCTTATAAGGATTATCTAATTAACCATTTCATTTCCACATTTTGAATAAATATTTGTAGATTCTTAATTAATTATTAGAAATTTAAAAAAAAAAAAAAATGCTATTCATTATAAAAAAAATAACTATATTTACGCACTACCTACTTCTCTCTTTTATCATGAATCTAGTTACTTTCGTTAAGTTATCAGCAAAATGTAATTTTTTTGTATAGAAAATTATGCAAAGGCCTTCAGAACGAAAATAATGCCAACGCTTCAAATTCTTCACAAGCTAGCTATAGCTCTTCAGATGAAAAAAGTAATTGTGATGACTTCTCCATGGATGTAGATAAATCTAGTGAAAACACTAGAACAACCTGTGGTGACATCAATGAGAAAAGCCTGGTTATTATCAATTATATGTAGTACATTACTTCACTAGGGCACAAAGTACAAACATGAGCACCCAAAGTGCTTGTGACCGAGTCGCGTATGATGTTTTTCTTACCGAGGGCAAAAAGTGCAATTTTACGCGTGTGGGCACACTTTGCGCCCATGAATTACTTTCTGCTTGTGGACGAAAAGCGTGGCTTAAAAGAAAAAAGCAGAAAAAAATACTGATTTACTCATCAATTTGGATTTTCCAAAATCAGTTATATGTAGTTGTAAAATAATTTTGTTTGAAAGTGTGTACATGAATATGCTAACGTATTATTGTTATCGCAATAAGTACATTTTTTGAGTTAGTAATACAAAAAGAATGTGTTTACAAAATTGACTGTTGATGACTTCATAAGTAGCTCATTTTTTAGAAAGACTTGGTATAATATTTAATTTTTAATTTTGAGATTACCTTTTTTTAAAATTAAAATCACCCTCCAGTCATTTTAAATCCAAATTAGCAACTGGAACAACTTGCCCACTAATTTTTAATGAAAAAACAGTAATTTTACTTTGCTTTAAATGAAGTATTTCCAAATTAATTAATTACATATTTTATGTAGTTTTTATTAAGTTTTTCTAACGATCATTTTCCTTTTTTTCCCCTCAGGTATCTCAGCAACCTGTCGAAATAACTAATGATATGAAAAATATTTGTGTTTTGAAATTTTTCTTGTCTTGCAATATCGACCTTGACAACATCACTCATCGGACAACTGTGGACTTATTCAAAGCCTTCAATCATGAAGTCCCCACTGTAGCAGAATTTAAAAGTAATACCTTACAACAAGCTATGGATAACACATGCAAGAAGAATAAACTGAAAAAACATTCCAAAATTTTGAGTCTTAAAATTTGCCAGAGCGACACCCAAGTTTCGTGCTTAGTTTTTTTATTTAATGATGTTGTACACGA
Organism: Copidosoma floridanum; assembly: GCF_000648655.2. Next base: position 430,254 of record NW_019379529.1, on the reverse strand, counting down.
AGAACCGACTTTTATTGATTTAAAAATTATAGAAAAAGACCACGATCCGAATCTTACTACCGCTATTGATAGTTTTTGCAAATCATGCATCAAAAAAGCTTTCAACTTGTACAACACGAGTATTAAATTTATTATACACGATGGTGAGTTTGAGTTACAATCAGAGGGAACTATTTCTTTCATGGCAAAAAGCAAAGACATCAGACTGAATTACACTTGTCTGGTAGGAGTAGACACTGTTATTACAAGGTTAAAGAATTGTCCTTTGCGTATTCCTATAAAAGATTTTCCTCTCTTAACCGGTTTTTACGATGCTTTGAATAACTTGGAAAAGAGCATTATTTCAAAAAATTTGAATCTCAGCGAAGCAACACAACGTTTGTTCCTACTAATGGACAATCAACCTATTATACACAGTTTGACTCATGATGCCATGATTGGAAGTGAATTGCACAAACAAATTCAAGAGATACATTTAGCTTCAAACTATTTTCATCCCCTGTATAGAGGAACATTATTTACGAACTATATTTCGTTGTGCGATAAAGTTAACGAATTCGTTCAAAAAACGGCTCCTACAGATATCTTTGACGCCTTGGGATATTATAGGGATAAGGATGGCTGTTTTAATAAGCTGTACAGCATTTGTGATGCAACAAATCATGTTCTTTTTTGGAATCTAGCCAAAGTTGAAAATGCTAGTATAAGCGACTACGCTCTAGACTTGTTGAAAATACCAGGAACATCACAACGAATAAATACGAAAACTTTCTTTGACAGAGTTGCCAAATATGACAGTCATTCTTTTGAATTAAACTCCCTTATTTTTTCAGTAATATATGAAAGCAAAAAATAATTTATCACAGATTAGAAACTTTATTTTATTTTTTTATCTAATTTTATGAAAGAAAAAGAGTATGCAAAAAATATGAAATCAAATGAATTAATGTCACTATTATTAACAGTAAGTCAATCTAAAACTTCATCTGCAATAAAGTTGTGACTCAGTCAGTATTTAGTAATAAATAAAAAACTTGTGTTTTAGTAATGTTTCAGAAAGTGACAATAATAAAGAAAAAAAAAACCGAATTTGGTTTTATTGAACTATTTCTTGCAAACCTATCCTTGAATGATTTGCTCTTCTTTGAATACGTAGATGATTTTTTAAATTTGGAAAAAATCCGACTGATTTGCATATTTCTCTATTCTATTTATATTTGAGAAATAAAAATCTCGAAGAGTGACAAGTAAAAATGATTATACTGGGTCTCCGTATTTATAATATATGTACATGAGAGAGATTCATTCGTAAGTTTGAAGGTAATGTTTAACTTTTGGAGAGTAAGTATTCCTTTGCTGAAAGAATTACTAGAAATAAGAATCAGAAATTGCATCACAATAGTTCATTCACATTTGATAAAACTATACTTGGGTTTATCTTGTATATCCTGACTTGCAGGGGACGGAATCAACTTTAAAATCATAGGTCAACTTTAAGTTATTATTTTTCCTCTGGCTTATAGCAGATTAATATAAATACAGACATCTGTTTACGCATGGGTGTGTAAAAATCATTTAATTTCGTTTTGCAACATTTAAGTTTTTTAAATTATTTTATACAAAAAAATTGAATTTTTTAAAGATCAGGGTTGATAGTGAAAATCTCACTCGAATTTGTAATTTGTATGCTAGAAATATTTACTAGAAGGTATAAAATTTAAAAAATTAAGTTGAAAAAATAGTAACAAATTTAGCATATAAAATTAGTGCCAATTACAATTAAAACTTTTTTTTTTTTTAATGTAACTTAAAGATGTATTATTTGTAAAAACAATTATTATTATTACAACATGTACCATTAAAATTTCATCCAAAAATTATTGAATAGACAAATCACGCATTAAAGAGTAGTATACATCAACTAGCTTTGGGGAATGTTCACCATTAAGCCGATCTTTACATGCATCATGAACATAGGTCCAATTAGAAAATAACGAGTCAATAAGTGCTGTTGAGGCGGGTAGCAACATAATTTTCACAACGAACTTTGATAAATCTGGTAACGTCATACCAACTAATTTCCAGTATGCAACAGGGTCATTACAATTATCTGCGTAAAACTTGTAGTCTTCTTTAGTCAATTCGTAATTTCTGTATTCTTCAAACACCAATGCGTCCATTTCTTCCTTTAAAAAGTCCGTTGCAACTAATTTCTGTGCTTTATCTAACAATTTTCCTTCGTATTTGTGATGAAGTAGATTTGCAGCATAGCCGACTGGCCATATAGCTTTGTCTTTTCTCGCAGTAATAATGTCATCATACTGGCTGGTGGGTAATTTAAATGATAGCCAGTATTCAGCTACATCAGCAACATTACATTTTGGGTCTCGACATTTACTGATAAGTTCACATAATGGATCCAAGTTGTTTAAAAGTTCGATCAAAGTGTTTTCAAAGTCCAGGCTATTTATGCATTCGATCACATCGGGGCGTAAATCAATTTCACCTATATCACAGATGTTTTTCAAAACTTCCAAGTTTTCTAATAGATGGAAACAACTATCGCGAAGAAAACGCCAATGTGTTTCTGGTAGGGCTTTAAGGCGCGTTCCACCTTCTTTTAATAAGAGAGCCTCTATTTTAGAATCTGGCTTGAAGGCATCGAATATTTCTCGGATCATCGCAACCAGATAATCATCCTCGAATGATTTGATAAGCAAATAACCACTGTCGCTTGCACACGTCGATTGTATCAACAGTTTATGGTTCAACGAGTGTATCATTCTGGCACTTCTAACTAGTTCGGAGTCATTTTCCGTAACTATAGCGTAAACATGAGCGCTGTACTTTTCCTTTGCTTCCATTATGGCCCGATTAATTTGTGTGGAAACATTTTCGTCATCCTCATCGTCCATAAGGTACTCGAAATAATTTAAAAACGTTTGCTGAACGTTCACATTGCGCAGAGTGAAAAACAAGTACTTTTGGTTTGTACTCTTATTGCGCCATCCATCCACAAGTAATACGCTCTCGGTATTTTGGAGCTGAATTTTTTTTTCCTTTTCCACCTTTTCATGCAACTTTTTAAATATCGTTGTAGCAAGAGTTTCCCTGCATGGAGGTTCATAGTTGATCTTAGATTTAATCAATCCTTTAATGAAATTTAAAAAGTGTTTGTTTTCGACTTGTTTGAATGGTATATTGGCCGTAACGAAAAATTTTGCCAGTAGTACATGCAGTGCTGCTGTCACTTTTTGTACATCAGAATTGTCAGGAAAATCGGAATATTCCTGAAAAAAAAAAAAAAATACTTGATCAACTTATACAGCTACCTCATATAAGATTAATCACATGAGTTGTCTTATCCTGAAGAACTGACATTATCAAAAAATTTTGAGGTATGCTCTATTATTAAATAAGTAACTTTCAAGTTACTATAAGAACGGTGTAAAATTTACTTGTAACACACAGCTCAAGTCATAAAGTATGATCTTACCAGACTCTTGTCGTTGGAAGAATTTGAAACGCCTTGGGATGTGCTATCATTAATCTGTTGGTTGCATTGATTCCTAATCAATAAGCATTAATAGTTTTGATGAAAAACAATTAACTTGAATCGAAAATAAAGAAATATTTTTCCAAAGGTGTGACTTAAATTATAAAGCAATTATTTACCTGTGGCTGATGAATAACTCTTGACTATACATCTGAAAAATTTTTTTGCAATGATAGCACATGGCAGCTTCAATTGTACTGCTAGCTTCATTTCGTAATTTAGCAAAACCAGTCCAATCGTTCACCTTTCTTGCTGTTGTCATTTTGTACTGATTTCCATTCAATCTGTAAAAGAATACGTCAATAATAAAATTTTCTCTCTTACAAAGTTTATTAGCGATTATTATCCAAAAATCAAAACTAATAAATATTTTAGCAAAGAAAATAAGATTTTCAAATACTTGCTGTGTACAAAGGGTCTTTTTAATGACCAATTAATATAAGTAATTTAGTCATGTATTATGTGAAGCATAGTCTTTTGAAGATAATAAATATTGAAGGATGTTGCTATCTATCAAAGAATAATTTTATAAAAATACTTAGGGCGAGACATAATAGCGAAATACTAATGATTCTTATTGATTAACATTAATTGGTGCAAAAAATGGTTTCTATATATTTTAAGTAAATGTAATTTTACATGAGAAAATTAATTGTATATTAGAAATTATAAAATGAAGTCTTACTAGAATTGTAAAATATTAAAAAATTTCTATTGAAGCCGGCATGTACTAAGTATACAAACAGTAAGGGATATCATAACTTAGAATTAATGTTAATTCACGTAGTCAATAATTTATTTATAAAAAAATTTACGTCACAGGCATGTAGTAAAATTAATATTAGATGTCTTAATAGAGCTACAATTAATCCGAAGACAACTAAATAAAAATTAAAAATAAAGTGTGCAGGTTACAACTATTATTTGAGAGAATCAGCATAGCTTCCTTTAGGGTTTAAATATTGTTAGTAAGTACATAAATTAAATTATCAATGACAAATGAGGAAAGCCAGTACTTACCTTCAGTATTTCTGTTTTGTACTCAAAGTTTACTTGTTCTGTGTGTATTTTATTTTTATAAAGAATAAATAGCAAATGTCAATTACGCGCGTAATATCTAGTATAGTAGTATACTACCACTTCTGCTCTGCCACCCCAACCACTGCTCGCGCCTCGCGTTCGAAAAAGTCCGTTCGTTTTAGACTAATGAGAATGAGCCAAGAGCTTAGGCCCCAGGATGGTAAAAATCTAAACCAGCCGCAACTTTCACCAACAGATAAAAAATATGTAAGTAATTATTATCGAAGATGTCATTTTTGACAAGATTATAATTTATCTTCTACTTGAAACTCAACCTTTGAAAATATGTGGGTTTATGATCGATTTTTGAGTAGAAAATAAATTTCGATCTTGTTGCGAATGACAGTGAGAACGAAATTTTATTTTCAACCACTAGTTAAAGTTGCGGCTGGTTTATAAAACCGATTGCATCGCACTACTTTAATTACCACATAACTCTTAATCAGAATGAAATATCAAAAAAAAAATTTTAGATCTCCACGAATCTTGAAGTAACCTTTTCAAGAATTAAGTAACCTCATGAATCTTGAAGATCTGGTATATTTTCGTCATATTTCATTCTGATAGAGTTATGTGCTAATTGAATTAGTGCCATGTAATCGATTTTGTAAACCAGCAGCAGCCTAAACCAACGGATACAAAATAAAAATTTGCCACCAACAGTTTATTATTTTCTATATGTTTGTTTGGGTTGCGGATGGTTTATGAAATTGACCAATTGTCACTACTTCAATTACCACATGACTCCTTACCAGAATGAAATATAACCAAAATATTTCGGATCTTCACGAATTATCAAGTTTCTCGATTCTTATAAGGCAGCTAGTTTAGATTTTTGACCACCTTTGGGCCTCTATAATAGTCATAATGGACCAGGAGAAGGTACACAGATATTACAAAAAAATTGAGATAATGGAAATCCCATTATCTCAATGTTTTTATAATATCATGGGATTGGCCCCATAACAATAGCGCCACTGCCGTAGGTTAATCTCCATAAAGGGGTGAGTTTCAAAAACGTCGAGAAAAGGCTCGTGATTGTCAGCGCCATCACCTTTTCTATCTTTACACACTGTGGCGTGATTCTAAAGTTTTGAGAGAAGGTTCTCAAGGGCCGATCCCAGTCATTTTTGACCAATCCTTCATGTCATTAAAAAAAGTAACAGAAGTAGAGTAATATCAGGAACAATAAAATTTCTACATTTATCGCCATTATTTAAAATATTTAAACTAACGCATACTTTTTATCCTAATCTCGCTTAACTTTTATAATTTTATTATTAAATATAGGAAATGGAAATGTAGTCATTCGTCGTTCTAAAAAAGTGGTTAATAAACGACGTATGTTTCAAAGTATTTGGTAAAAAGTCAGATTTAAATTTACCTAGTGTAATTAAAAAAAAAACATAAAACATAATAAATATACACATATCGTAAACAATGGTAGTTTTCGTCACAAAAGTGCCGTCGCCTCTGAGGCCATTTTGCGGCCCGAGGATTCTGCGAAGAAGGCCCGAGAGACCGTCACGTAGTCCTGGATGGATGGCGCTTGTGTGCCGAAACTGCTTTTCCTACCAAAGGCATACCCATACCCACCCAATCCTTAAAAACACCCGAAGTAGGAAATAAAAACATTTCAAATTTTATTGAAGAAGAAACTATCACTTACTGTACCTAGTGTAGATTAAGCAACTTATAAAAATATTGATGAACCTGATCATAATATATATTTATATAAATTTTCTTACGGAAGTTTTAAATAATATTTGTAAATGTATTCCACCTAATAAATTCAATTTAAAAAATGAAGCAGTAGTAATGTTATAAGAAATTTAAGTATAATAGATAGATCATGTAATAGAATGAGATTAAAAATTACAAAACTATTTTAAAATATTGCATTGAAGCTGAAATAAAGACTAGCGAAAAAGTCGGGAATAAAGTATTTATCCTCCGTGTATAACCTTATGCACAGAAAATTTAACATCCTTGACGAAATTTCGACAAAATCAATTTAAGCTTGAAAAAGCCTTTATTTTTACATGGACAATAATTGAATATGTTGCTTTTTCTAATTGTGAGAATCCAAACAATACTTTTATACTGATAGAGTCAGAAAAAGATTTGCAAATAGATGATGTAGCATGGGAAGAAATTTTTTGTAAACGACTTTTTTTATTGAAAAATGTATATATGAGTGATTCTGCCGTAAGTGGTTGAAAATGCCTTAAAAAATTGTTAAAAAATAAAAATTTTGGCTAAAAAAATTATTTTTCATAGTAGTTGTACCTTCAATACCATCCACAACAAATATCTAAAGCAATGTTACTAATGGATGTACGGGATTTTGTATAAAATACTTAACAATGTATGTGCGAGGACATGGTAGAAAAGCTTTTTTTTCCAAGAAGGTGCATCGATATTGGGACAAGGTACGGAAGTGACATTTTGACTATAATTTCTTAATTATCTCATTGAGGAGATAATGAAAAGTTTTTTCCAAGAAAGTTTAACATTTTCAACATAACTTTAACTTTAGCTTCTTGTAGTAGTATTAGCTCTGGACACAATATTGTCCACTTACAGCAGAATCACCCATATATATGTATATTATCTATATTTTCCATGAAATAGAATTCTTATTTTGTATTTAACAATTTTTATTACTAATGAAACAAGATAAAGATATCCAATCATTGTATTTATTACTTTTTTTTACTATGGGTACAAAGTGCAACTGCCGTTTTGCACTCCCGGGTCACACTTTGCGCCTTTGTAACCACTTTGAACCCACACGGGCAGAAAAGTTTTTTACACCCTCCAGGTCCACACTACTTTTCTGCAATAAAGCCCAAAGTGCTTTCCTAATCTATGGCCAAAAGTGACTTACTTAACGCAAAGTGTGCCCACGGATGATTTTTTAAAGCTTAAATTTGTGAAGCACGAATTTTCGCACTTTGTTCTTCCACACACACACACACACACACTTGGTATTATTCTATCCATTTTTATGAAGGGACTAATTTTCCGTAAACTTTACGAAGTAAAAAAAAATAAAAATTAAAGTTATAGAGAAAAATAAAACACAACTTTTGCTAAGCATTTCGTCAGTATTTAAAAAAGCACTTTTTTTATTAGTATCTCAAAACGACTGTCATCTCAGGTTAAAGTAAGTTATGGCAACTATTCTTTTTCAAATTTTATTCCCGTACGTACTATTAAATAAATACCTTGTATTAAAAATTTTTTATTTGTACAGAAATGCTTTTGCACATAATAAACTTAATTTAATTAACTGAATATTCATAATACTCATTACTTACACTTTAGTACTAAGTGCCACTATTGCTTCGTCGGCTTTCTGCCAATCTCAAATTTTTTTCGCAGGAACATATTGGTTTAATTGAATACATCAACAAAAAGTAGTTTGGTTACTCATTGGATTCGTTCTATCTTATTCGCAATGAAATTTTTCGATCATTTGGCATTTGATCGTTTCGCAAAATATCTAGAAACGTACTGTTATACATTAATTCATGTAAAAATTTTAAGTAAAATTAAATTTAAGACCTACACAATATACTTACTGAAAGGCTGGGAGTAAGAAAGCATAAAAAAAAATTTTTTTTTCGTATTAGTCTATTTTAAAAATAAGAAATTGTGATAAACTTACTTTTGAAGTGTACAGCATACAATTACTCATTACTTAGAAGTTATATAATAATTTCTCTTAAGTAACAGACAGGTTCAAACAAGTATGTACAATATTCTACTATAAAAAAGTTTATTATGTACAGTTTTATCGACATTAATTTTAACAAATACAGATTTATATAAATATAATATTTTTTACAATTTTTTACGATGTAATTTTTATTAATACATGTTTAAGAGATGTTTATACATTGTAAATGAGTTATGTTTGAAATAAAATCTACAAACTAAAAGAAAATAATGAATTGTACGACTAAATCATTTTAATACAAGAAAAATTTCTCTGGTATATTACCAGACATTGAATTAAATTAATTGACTATAATGTACTGTACTACGAAATAATTACACTTAACACTTGTGGAAACAGTCTTTGCAATTATTAAACGAGAAATTCAAGAGTAAGATACATTTGATCTTAAAATGATTATTTAAACAGTAATCTCTAAAAAATGGCAAATTGTAATTAAATAACTCTAATGGTAAAACTATACATTTTTATTAATATAATAACTTATAGTGCCATAGCGTCATTGCACACGAATAAAATTATCCCGAGGCATTCTCAGCAAGCAGCGAACCTCAGTCTGATTTGTGTTTTTTAGGAGATTAGTCTTTTACGGAAAATTGATTTGCATTAAACTCGTCAATATTTAATTCACTGAATTTTTTATAACTCTAGTATTATATTTCAAACAAAAATACGAAAGATTAATACAGGAATTTATTGTTTTACATATAAGAGCAATGTCACGCAACTTTGGCTTTGGTTTACTTCAAAACTCCAACATATTAATATGACTCGTCTTACAATATAATGAAAGTATTACAACAGTTTTATGACATTCTAATAACTTTTGTTTTGAAGACCCTTTGTTTTGAATCTCCTTAATAACACTATAAAGATAAAATATAGGTACACCATTTAAATGCTCACAATAGCTACTACTCTGCCATATATGGCTTGCTGACTGCAATAAAAAAATAATTTGAAAATTTTTTTGTCTAAAAACACCAGAAATCTTATTACCAATGTAATCAACACTAGTCAGAACTGATATAAAATTTTATTAGAATAAGCTAAAGTTTCATTATAAGCTTGGATAAAAGGTACAGATAATAGGAGATCGTTGAGTATGATGGTAACCCTAACTTTATTGTTTGGGTATGAATAAACTCATAATAATTGAATACTAAACAAAAGTACATAGAGAAATATTTCAATAACGTGATACAACTTAAAAAATGAATTTTTATAACCAATTTATTCTTAAAGAGCTGAGCAGTTACTACGACTTGAAGTATCCTATATTTCTCTGCATCACACGAGTAGGTAGGGTATAATTATGAAAAAAACGAGATAACATAATAGACCGGGCTCAAACAGTGATGAACCAGGAAAAATTATTCACACTCAATTTTTTTGTGCTTTTTTGTTCAAAATATAGTAATGTACCTAAAAGTTCATCTTGCCACCCAAGAATGTGGTCCGGTATTGTTTAAACAATTTTTTTGTAAACAATTTCGTAAAAGTTGTTTTTTCGACCTGAAAAAAATATTCTCAGATTCTTTGGCACATTTGGAACAAAAACCAATTGGAATGTATATACCTCAACCCCATTGTTTTCGAGTAAAAAATTCCCAAAGTTTCAAAAAATGCATTTTCCGCCCTCGGGTGGTTTTGGGAGGCTGGTACTTCCTCGGGCGAAAAAGCAGTTTTCCGGAACTCGTTCGAAAAGTCTCCTTTACGAACCTCGTTACGGACCTCGCCTTCGGCTCGGGCCGCAAACCTCTCGGTTCGCAAACAAAGACTTTTCAAACTCGTAGGAAAACTACTATTTCAGGGCTCCACGAAAGTGCTAAATAAAAATATTTTCATATGTAACAACACACGATCATAAACTATAAGCCTTCCTCTACAATCTCCAAAAAAGAAAATGTCGAAAAGTTGAATGGCAAGATTGTTTTTTGCAATAAACGTTCAGGGCGTTTCAGCGCTCGCTCACGTGTGAGTGTATAACTATATAATATGTTCACTACACGCTGATGAGCCACGAAACGTATATATAGGTATTGATCGGCTACGTGTTCTTAATCTAACCATTAGCTTTTGAAGGCATGGGAAGAGTATTTTTTAATGTATAACTTGAATCACTTGTTATTACAAAATAACTTTGTGTTGGTCTAAAAGTAAATACATAGAAAAATTCCGTTTGAAGTGTGCTTTGATTGAAAAAAAGGCCTGAATCACCCACGGGACACTGCATACCCCACGTTCCCATAGTGGGTTTGAGGATGATTTGAAAATGATTTATTCATTCTTGTTCCGAAGATTTTAAAGTTTCGAGAGAAGGCTCTCGAGGGTATATCCCAATTCATTCAAAATTAATGTAGCGTTTTTTTAATTCTTGTCAATTAATTTTTTTAAACTAATAGATTTTTAGTAGTATTAAAATTTATTGACATTCATGTGTTGACGTATACACGGGCATTGGTGGTTTTTATATGATAAAAAAATAAGGGCAACAGAAAAGTATACCCTCACCTAGATGAATGTTGCTTATGTTTGTATAATAGATAAGAAAATATCAATCATTTGTTTGCATTACCATTAGAGTCATTATTGTTGACACAAAAAAGAGAAAACGTTAAAATTATCTATAAAGTTATTACGTTACTGGAATTCCTAAGCTTTAAAATGTTTATAACTTGCATACATGATTTTCCACATAAGCATAAGCTCGTTGAGTGCAAAAACAATAATTAAGTATATTTGACTGACAAATATTTGGTAAGTCAAACTTTTATCTGTGAATATTTATCTATTTTAGATTTAGGTACTTGTAAAATACTTACAAACATAAGATAAAATTATAATATGACTGGACTAAACATTTACATGAGGATTTGTTATACATAAAATAATATATTTTCTTACGGGGTAGTAAATAAAGCTTTTATGTAATGAACTGGTACCTTTGACATTTAAAAAAAAAACAGACACTACATTTTCAAGAATACCACAGCTTATGGCCCATCTGAACTAAGTATGAATAATCGAAACCTCAATGATAACTTTGTAGTCGATTATTTCATAGTTTTTAATGTACATTCTATGTGTATATGTATATTGCATTTGTATGCAAAATTTATGTTTTCGATAAGTACTGTACAATATTTTCACAACATTACAGAACACACAAGTATCAAAAATTTTCAAACAAAAATGTTATATAAGTATTTAATTTAAGTTTCTGACTGAGCAGTGCGTATCATATAAATATAAAAATTAATACTACATTTTATTATCAATTCTTCAAATGCTTACGTGATATAAAGTAATTTATCAATACTTTATTCATGTTATATAAATAATAAAATCTTATCTGAATGTCAAATCATGATTTTGATTATGCGAAAATCATTTATAATTCATACTTGATAAAATCCTACTGGCTTTAATTTTTTGAAATATTCTTTAAGTATATTTAGAGTTTAAGTAGTCCCAGCGTTAGCTGGTGTTATAAATATTTTTCTTTCTAAAAAAATATACAGTCTTCTTTTCGATCTTATTTTCAGTTTGACAAATGTTTGCACCGTGCAACATTTATACAAACACTTTCTTAATATTTAATTTTGTTGAAATTTTATGTGATAAAAACAGACACTCCAACGAAAACAGCAGCCCCATAACAAGATTACTTTTGTTTATTTTAAAAGGCCCTTATCCTTTTATTTAAACAATTTTTACTTTAGCAGATAAAGTCTGCAAGATAAATATTTTCTAAGCGAATGTACGCTCAATGAACACGTCTTCCTGTTTCTGGATTCTGGAAAAAAATTTTAAACAGCATTGCAATTTCGTCAGATGCAGGAAGATGTCAGGAAATTTAAAGACTATTTGCCGTATAAATGTTTTTGTACGTAAAAATTATCTAAATACGACCGTGTAAAAATCTCAATGAAAGCTCTGAAGATAGAATTGAGCGTTTGCATGAAAAAAAAAAAAAATTAATGCTGTCAGGTAGATTATAAAAAAGAAGATAAAAACTTTTTTTTTTTATGAAAATAAAAAATCGCGATAGCATATTGAAATTTGATTATAGGGTTCATCACAAATGTTAGAGCTGAATCTGATAACTTTCTTTCTGAGTTTTCTTTAACTTGTCAAAAAGTATGTGTTAAATTTTTTTCGATAATCTTCTTGACACACTAAATGTATGGAGTTTGTTTTTAAAATATCAAACTTAGTATAGATAGGAGTATTCATTATTACTTTGCATGAAACTTGTTTAGGTATTTTGGCAATACTAATTTAGGTTAAAAAGATGCCTCTATGACAAATGCTTGGGGGGAGACACCCGTATTTGCTTCGTCCAAGTTTATAGGCACCATCTGGTGCCAGAAAACTGCGTGATATCAGGACTTTTGAGAACTTAATGCACGATAATTGTCAAATAATACAAGTTTACTAACTCATTAGGATGCTAGACGTAAAAGTAAAAACTGTAAAAACTACAATAAGAGTGAACATCATAGTCAATAATAAAAAATTTGGAAACAAAAGGTTACAACAGTATTCACTTTGTGTACAAATGGCAAAAATTATAACTTCGATACCCAAATCTCATTTAAAATAATTAAAATACATGTATTCACGGACACTAGCGCCAAAGTGATGGATTTGGCGCTAGTGACGGTGATTACATGTATTTTAAATGGGATTTGGGTATCGAAGCTCCAATTTTTGCCGTTTGTGTACGGAGCGAAGTCATAATGACGAATTTAACACGACTCCAAACCCAATAACATAATCTTGTTTGCTTTAGCGTCGAAGCTGAAAAAACTAAATTAATTCGTGAAGTGACGCTAGCATGAGGTCCCTGTACGGTCCGCAAACTTAACGTAGATGGCGTGCTGTAGCTAAAAGAAAAATGGCGCAACATTGACAATATAATGTACTATCCGTGATCTTCTGACGTCAGCGTGATGGATATGTTATCACATAAGTAAGTCCACATTACCGTAAACTATCGTCACTTACAGTAATAGTGTGTCAGTAGCTACAGTGCGCCATCTATGTTGAGTTTGCGGATCATAGGGAGCTCATAACGCGAGTGACTATGTTTGAGCGTGTTATTCGCTCCGAGCCGATGCAGAGGTTGCGCTCCCTCTAGCCAAAATCAGGCAACATTTCTTGCATGTAAACAAACGGTTTAGAACATATATACATACGTACAGCTGCTTGTGATTGGCACTTGGCAAGCTAGAGAGAGAACGACGATCCTCTCCTGCTGTCTTATTCAGCCAATCACAAGCAGCTATACGTATGTATATATGTTCTAAACCGTTTGTTTACATGCAAGAAATGTTGCCTGATTTTGGCTAGAGGGAGCGCAACCTCTGCATCGGCTCGGAGCGAATAAAAAATGAAAATGAATTAATCAAGGTTATTGATAAACACTATGTACAAAAATTGTTACCTTTGTTTGAAATTTCACTCGTGCTTGACAATGTTCATATTCTTGTGCATGTAGTCGTCTTCATCTGTAAAAAAAATTTGATATTTTTTGAAACTGAAGGTTATTTAAAAACGTTAAATTTTATTCAAGAATCACCTTCTCGTTCATCTTCTCCTTCCTCAAGATGCAAGTCACCGTTTTTATTCTGTGGTTCCTTATAATTGTAGTCGTCGTAATGCTCAATATCTTCGTTAGCACCAGCATTTTCAAATCTAAAAATAATCGGAATATTACGAGTGCCAAACTAAAATACATCATTGAAATCTGCCATTAAAAGCATTTCTAGGGCAACCCTTTGTCTTTGTTCTTAATACCAGATTTTAAATTGAGTTCATTTGAACTTCAAGTACGCCATGAGTATGGAAAATAGAATACAATACACATTTACTCGTGTGTTCTCGATGCTGTTAGACGTGCTTTTTTGCACTAAGGGTGCCTGTACATGGAAGACCTATAAAGGAGTAATACACTAAACGTTTCTGTCACCTTACGTTATTACTCAATTAGTTGAATAAAAAAACGCTTGCATATTCCCGCGGGCCCCGTTGATCCTGATTTTAGGTACCCTTCCGCATACAATACGAGGTCCAAGGATAAATTTTAATTTTGCCAAACTCATTCTATGTGTAGATTGATATTTTTGTATTTTAGCTCGAATTTTCGTCGGTTTCTTTTTTATAAACAATTAAATTATTTAGGGTGGCTTGAGCGGTTGATGTCGTACATATGGAGTTGGGTGCCATAAGGGCCTTCATTGAATAAAAGTTGCTATAAAAGTGCTGGAGGATTAATTTTACATCCTTTTGTTCTGAATTTTTAGTAATTAAAGTAGATAACCTTACGTTTTAAAGATCTCAATAAATACTTTATGAAACAATATACAAATATCACTCATAATTTCTGAGGTTCAACATTAACTTCCGAAGATATAGTAGTCGACTTTGTGACGGTTTCTATAGAACTTTGCTAAAGTGGCAAGTTTTTGGGTAGCGATTTTCTCGGCAATAAGAAGGTTAACCATACCATTTATTTATTGGCATCCTTTATTAGTGTAATATTGCCTGAATTGAGATTTTTTTCACTGCAGTAAAAAACACCCAAGCCACCTTAATCGTTGTTATCATCATGTTGTTACAAAAAATGACATCTCCAAAGATAAGCTACGAAATAATAAAAATATAAAAAGACTGACCCATTTTTTTCAAGATGATGTGGATCACCTACTTCTTGGACACCAGCTTTAAGCTTGTACCATACGTCTGCTTGATGCCTGTCGGGGTTCTTCTGTTCAACACCGGCATGCCTGCCGGGAATGCCCGGCATCTTCAATTCGTTTCTCCTGGCCGGCTGTTTATCATCAACAGCATCGTTTGGAGGTAGCTTTGGATGATGATCCGCGGGACCAGCAGCCAGCTCAGGACCAACTAGCTGTCCGACGTCAGGTGGCTTATTTCCCGATTCATCGACGAGTTTCGGTTCTTCTTTGTTTGCAGACTCGAAGAGTCGTGGGATGGGTGGCACTCCAAGAGGAAGTTTCACCTTCGTGGCAGGCTTGTTGTTGCTGACGCTACTACTGCTTGAACTTTCTGCAGGACTCTGGGCTGGTGGTGCGGCAGCCGCAAGTTTCACGGAATTTGAAGCCGAGACACTTACCTGCAAATACATTTGTATGAATTGTTTTTAGGTGTGATTATAATTTTTCCGCCTTCTAACCTCAAAATAGCACCTTTGCCGCTTGATTTTAGAATCTCAGGCGGAAAAATAGTATGCGAAACTCGTTCGAAAAAGCTTTTTTAAGAACGTCGTTACAGCCCTCACCTTCGGCTCATGCCGTAAACCTCTCGGTTCGTTAATCGAAGCCTTTGCAAACTCGTACGTAATTTACTAATTCCTGGGCCCCCTATAACTAATGTATACTAGTGCTTTGTATTTTGATGTATAATTTTTTGTTTTTACACCTTAGAGATTTTTCACAAATGTTAACGAAATTCGGATACAATGAATATAACTCACAGTTTGTAAATATTTGCAGTTATTCGTGGTACGAAAAATATTACTTAAAATTTTTTATCATACCTATCAGGGAATTTGCTTCACGCAGCAAATTGAAATAGCGTTACCTTCAGGGGAAAATATGTTGATATTAACTAACAAGAATAAATAGCCTTTTATGGACAATTATCTGTTACAATAATGTTATAGTAATGTTTAGCAATAATAGATTGATAGCAATAGATATATTTATTTCAACAATAATGTTTGACAATAATAGATTGTTACGTAAGCTGCGGTATTCTTACATGGTCTTAATACGTACATAACGCAATTTTTTTATTCTTTATTCATGATGATAAATAAGTTTTTCCACGAACTTTTAATTTTTTTTTAATTGATCGCAACATTAGCAGACTTGGGTAAAGTGGTATTTATTATTTGAAAAAAATGATAATTTATTCGGGAAAAAATAACTGTTTTATTAATCAAATAAAATTTTTTCAAAATAAAGTAATAATTACTTAAAATTTTAATTACAGTATTTTAAATTATTTTAACAAATACTGATGGTATT
>NW_019379529.1:394749-412648 GCF_000648655.2 Copidosoma floridanum | reverse complement strand
CATTTAATTTCAAATAAAATATTTCTTCAAGTATTTTGTTTGAACTACTATTTTAAATATAATATTAAATACAGTTTACAGTTCAGATATTTAATTTAAATAAAGTAATTAGGTATTTAGGTAACTTGAATGAAAGCTGAAATAAAATATTTCAGAGTATTTCAACTCTGTCAAATACCGCCCATCTCTAGACATTAGACAAAAACTTTTAAAATTCTTACAGGCAGATTGTGAGTATATACTTTTGTTAAAGCCGATTAAAAATCATTTTGATACTTAACTTACAAATACTTCATGAAAGCTGTTTTTACGCTACTCCAAATAATTCATAATTTTCTTTTAATGTTCACTTTATATGTTAATTAATAAAATAATCTGAAGGATTTGCCATTATCAAACTTTTCCTATAGCTTATCACTTTATAGATAGGTCTCCCTCTACACGATCCATTAAAACTTTCTTTTAAAATCATTTGTGCAGAAACGCCTCAACGATTATTAATGAGATATACTTGTTCTGCTTTACGGTGTTTTTAAATTGTAAATTCTGAAATATTTTTGTCAAGTAAAAAAAAATATGTAAATTGACATTTGCAATAAATAACTTTATACACATTTTAGGATTTTTAGTATTGCAGTCCCGTAAGTAGAGCGTTTAAAATTTGATCTTGTTTTAGAAATCAGTTCTATTTTTATCAAATATTAATATTTTGTTGTTTATCATAACAGCATTACCAAGAGTGAGTGAAATAAGAGTCTAAAAACTAAGTGTAAGTGATACTGCAGCCAGTGATGTAAAGAGAATATTTCATATCTAAACTGCTACAACTATTGATCACTTACCTCCAAATCACATTAAATTTTTTGCATCATTGGAACAAAACGTAGTAGTGAAGAAAATATAAAAATTACAAAGATTCATATCTTAGTACTAAATAAACACTGAAACAAAAAATAAACAACCTCATGCTTTTACTTTTGAAACCGTAGTTACAATTTAAAGATACGTGCAGTAATGAAAATTTAATATTGCATAAGACCTTAATTATGGATTATACTTTAATAGAAAAAATAATTTTATTTCACATAAAAGTAAAAAAAAAATTTTCTGAATAAAATAATTAGAACCAAGTAAGTCTGTTCACTAAGTACCTCACCAATCGATGTATAAGTTAACATACTAAAAATGTGGCTGTTACATGCTTTTTTTTATTATTTCGTGAACATCTTTTTCGTCGATGTCTGATATGAACAAAAAATTTAAAAATTATATGTGCTACATGCAGATACAAAAATGTCTGAATGACAAAACTATGACAAAAGGGCAAATAAAAGAAAAAACTCAAGAAAATATTGAAAATAATCATTTATTTATTGCACCAATCAACACAGATAACATTACAAACATTTGCTGAAAATTTGTCAACTATCACACGATAGTTGACTTTATTTCATTATATTCATGATTTATTGTAATCACTTAATTATAAAAGAAATCATAAGTCGATATTATTCGAAACACGACTTTTATTAATAGGTATATTTTATACGTATGTACATGATATAGTGTTAAACACAGGCGTATGAAATTAAAAATAATAAAAACAAAGTATATCTCATATATTTTTTAAATTTAAGGAATATTTATCATGATTTCTTTATAGAACTATATAAATGCTTGATAGACTATATTACCGAAGGATATGAGTTTGTATAGTCAAGATTTGGATACTGAAATAATTTTAGAAAATTTGAAGGCTTAGAGATAGTTGAAATAAAATAGCTTAAGTTTTCAAGAGTCATTATTACAAAAAAAAGAAAGTACATTAGCAATCACAAAATACCTCAAAAGCGTCGGACATAATAAACTAAAAGCACTACTAACATACATTAAATCTCCACAAAATAAGCATACGTACATTACTATAAACAAAGTTTACATAGGCTTCAAATGATTCATGCATTTAAACTGCTAAAAGCTAGTATACGAATATATTCAAACAATATCTAACTTCTATTGAATGGAATTAGTTACATAAATGTATTAAGTAGCGTGATTTTTTTTTTTTTTTTTTTTTTTTTTTTTTTTTTTTATAATAAATCCGTAATTGAAACATTAGTTTTTTGAAAAATCTTAATTTAGATTTTTTATTTAGCAAGTAAATATTATAACAATATTGCTAATGTATTTATGCCCAATAGAATTAACGAAGTATAAATATGTTTGGGTTTTTTAAAGGTTTACGTATAACAAACAGTTTTATGATTTATTTATTTCTTAATGACATTTAAGTATCACAGTTTTTTAAGAGCATTTATTTATAGGTATTGAGTTTGATACCAGCTTGAAGATATTTTGCCACAAAAAATATAATTTTCCTACTTTGGGCATTTTTTAGTGTCTACTGTACCCTCATACAGAAGGTGATATAGTGTTCGTCACTCATGTGCATCCCACTAGGGTGGTTTCAACGGGATCCCAGGAATCACCCTGCAGAGATGTACATTTGTAAAGAAAACTACTATTTCTTACCATGGGTGCAAAGTCTTCCTCGAGTCTCACTTTGCGCCCTTAAATCACTTTGAGCCCACCGGCGGCAAAGTACTTTTCTGCCCTAGAATGCATAGTATACAAGAGTTAACAGACCCAAAGTGGACCGACGGGCAGAAAGTGTACGAATTTGCACCCTCGGAAAGAAAAACGTCGTTTGCACTTTGGGAACAAACGTATGCCAATGTTACGAAAACTACTATTTTCTACCTTGGGCGTTTTTGTTTTAACTTTGGACGTTTATTGCACCCTCACTAGGAAAGCAGCGTTCGCTACAGGAACGCCTCCGTCCAGAGAGATCACAAAAGGCCTAGTGACAGCCTGGAACAGATGCACACTAGTGACGAAAACTATTGTTTTTTGTCTCGGATGTCAATCGCCTTAGGGGAAACAAAAATTTTGATTTTTTGGAACCCTGCGCCAAAAAATGGAATTTTCTTCCTGCAAAGCAAGGCAGGGAGAAAGTTCCTTCTGTCGGTGTATTTTCGTAGATTCTATATTTGTAAACAATTCTTATTTATGTGAAATGAATAAGCATTTTAATAACGATGTATAAAATTTAAAACAAATAAAACGTGTAAGGCCACCTTTGGTATCATATTGCATCTTCATCAACATTAGTGAACCATTACCCTTTTTGATATACTTATAAGCAGAACAATACAAAATTAAAACTTGCATTAGAATTTCAAGTCATGAAGTAAATGATTTACCCTCATTATAATAATAGTATTTTAATATTAAGTGTGAGTATAACTGTTAATGCTTATCTAACGAGTAGTTACAAAATGCTCGATCCTTGTACAAAAAGAATTTTCATTTTGTAATAGTGTATTGCATTACTAAGAAAGAAAGATCAGTATTTCTAGCTGAGTGTGACATAACAACTCAAGCAAAAGGTGAGGATGGCAAAATGAAATAAATAATAAATACACTCCCACAAGAAGTAAGTGTATTGCAGTACCACTGCCGAAACTACCAACGCGTACTGCAAGGTCAGTATAAAGTTATAGGGATATGCCACTCCCCTCTACCGAAAAGCAGATCGGAGCTGGCACAGGACAAGGGACAGGTCTCATACCTATATGGGGCTACAATGCCTGGCTCCGTACCTCTGTGGGTGGAGTGGCCCCGTAGCCTTGAAACTACGAGACCTGGCCTCGTACCCCATAGGTAGAGTGGTCTCATACTCGTATCCCCATAGTTTACCTACTAATGCACTATCCTAAGGCATTGCTTCATTATGTGCCATCCTATTGCCCCTAGTAATATGCTAATTTTTCTCAGAAATATGGCACTTGTGTCTTTGAGAAGTCGTACGAATTTAAGTCATCTTGTGGTACATATTGTATTCCGTTTGTTTAATCTTTTTGTTGAAAACTATTTTTATAAAATTACAATTCATGATGTGCGATCCCTATATGATACAAGCATTTTATAGCCTTGATTTGCAATATTTTTAACATAAATCAAAATTTGTAAGCATATCCGGCTTCAGTATTTAAACTTCTCTATGACACCACATTTGCATGTAGCTTGGACACATAAAAATCTTTGATTAGATTACGGTCTGTGTACACAGTAAGTATGCTTTTTAAACGAATGTTAGATCTCAGAAAACGTATTAAACGCCTTTGATCCATCGAACTACTTGCTTAAGCTTTAACGTACTTATAATACTTTGCCAACCACTTTTTACGTAAAGTCTCAGACACAGAAATCTAGACGTTAGTGTAGGTAAAATTAGCTACACGCAGCTACCCCCTTTAGTATATAATTGTAAAAGTCTACCTCATACCCACGCAATCTAGGGAAAGTGTAACGAGATAACAAGAATAATCTGATTCAGGTATAAATGCAATTTTTATCCCGGTTCCATTATACAATAAAAAAAATACAAGGAAAAAGAACAGTATATGGTTTATTACACGTTTGAGGTTGCACGTATAGTATACTGCTCGAGTGTTAAATGTCCTGTATATCGTGGTTTATAAATCAGAAAGAACTTGTACAGTTGTTTTTAACTGTTCTTAGTCGAAACAAATATTTTTTCTTTGTTAAAGTATACAATGGTGCATTAGTAGAGCTTTCGTGGTGGTTACGCTTAAGATGTTTGCATTCAGAACGTCATTTATTTGTAGCAATCGTTAATCTTGGTGGTTCGGGATGCAATTCGACTTAAGTCGCTTGCTCAATGGAGAAGAGTGTCGTCGGTAGCCGGGATACCCAGCTGCACGACTCACAAGCTCTCACCTCTCTTCATGATGTACTACCAGTGAACTATTATGGTATTCGGCCATTTTCTCGGAGATATTATAACTAGACCCACTTACTTCTATTGCAAGTAGCTTCGATTTTACTTTGATTCTATTTCACGCCACCTAGCGGATCCTACTGAACTAAAGTGAAAAGCTAAAGTATTTCTGCAAAACTTTGAGCTTATTCATTGCTATTGTTATTCATTTTTTCAAGATAAAAACTGTACGAAAATCGTTTAGGAAGTGTCAAGAATCAGTATGCAAAATTTCAGCTAAATCGGTTGAGTGGTTTTTGCAATTATAACGATTTTTGGGACTTCACTTTATATATCAATGAGATTCTTAAAAAACACCCCTTATTCAATCTAATATCAAATATGGATGAACAAACTATCAACTCCATACATTTATCAACGTAATTGTTTGGTTCGTTAACATTTAAATGTCATTTCAATTATATTCATAATAAGCTATACTTTCTTACCATGGGCATATAGTGCAATTGCCGCTTTGCGTCCTCAGACTACACTTTGCGCCCTTGTTATCACTTTAGGCCCACTGGCAGAATGGTACATTCCGTCACTAGGGCACAAAGTACATACATAAGCGCACGAAGGGCGCGCTTGTTATAGGTTGGTGCCCAAGTCGCGTATAATGTTTTTCTTACCGAGGGCGCAAAGTGTAATTTTTCGCCTGTGGGCACACTTTGCGCCTAATAAATCACTTTGGCCCCTAGGGCAAAAAAGTACTTTGGGCCCTGAGGGTGCAAAAAACTGTTATGCCCGTGGGTCCAAAGTGATTACAAGGCCGCAAAGTATGACCCGAGGGTGCAAAGTGGCAGTTGCACCCTCGGGCACAACAGTATTCGCAACTCAGGTGAAAATATAAAATAAACACGCCCTTTATTTAAAGGAATTATCACAATCATATTTTTTTGAAGGATTAAAAAGTTGCAGGGATGTCTGTTAAAGTGTATTCAACTAAGAGAGTTTGTTAGGTAAATAAAAAACAGTTTTCCCTTTGTAGAAATTGTTTTCCATTCTTTTTTCAAGAACTTATTGAACCAACCTCGTACGTTTACGAATAAAGAACATAGATTATTCCATGTAAACCAAGATTACAGATAAAAATATTTAGGTAATTATTAGTTCATTTCCATGTGATCAATAAATAATTGTGGTCATTTCTGTCTTTTATGAGATTGCACAACGTTCTGCGTGATATAAGAATATTAAAACTACAGCTGCCAAATTTACTTACAGCCATGAAATTCCACTAGTTATTTTTCGAGAACGTTATTCATAATTCCATAACCATATTTCAACACCCCCATGAAATAGTTAAATGAGATTTTTTTATAATTACAAAATATCTATTAGTTGTAAAATATGTTACTGATTTCTTGCAACTAGTGTTTTTTTAAAGGTATTTTCAAACCACTTGAAGAACTAAAGTAATCTAAAAAGTAAATATAAACGTTTTAACTTGTAACTTTTCCCGAATTTAAATTTCATTTGAATATAACGTTGTTGACTTTAACATTCCACGAGGGGTATTCTAACACTCAGTTGAAGTTATTAGGATTTACGGTAGGAGGATTTTGTTCAAGTAGTTGTCTGACATCAGTAGTAGATTGAAGTCGCGGTACTGGCAATGTCGTCAGCACCTTTGATGATGGTTCATTTAATTTGTTTTTAATAACAAATTTATCAATCACTTTTCCTAATGGTACCGTGAAAACCTGCTTTTGCAGCTTAGTATCTTCAGCAGGGGCTTCGTTCATAATATCAAATTGTTCGTTATGGCTTTTTTGCTCAGTTTTTTTTTGGCCGACGTATGATAGTTGCGGAGCATACAACTCCTTGACTTCGTTTGGACCAACTGGCACGATATTACCATCCCTATTTTCAAACCTAACGTCACTTCTTCCTTCTTCCAATGGAGTATCATCGTTTGGATAGTTAATATTTTTATTGACATCGTAAATACTGTTATGTTTGTCATTATTATTACTGACATATTTATAATCATTTTTATTATCGTTGTTATTATTCCCATCACTATATTTATTATCATCATTATTAACGTCAAATTCCTGGTGGTTCTGCGGTGCTTGGAGGGGCTGGGGATTCTGGCCTGCTTGAAATTCGTTGCTAGGTAAACTTACCTGGTGTTGGGATGACGGTCTGATTACTTGCATTGAATTGTTATCAGACGCCGCAGGCTTATTCCCGTTGTGTACGTAGATATTATCAATATCATTGTTGAGGTTTGCTTGATTGGCAGGCCTCGTGAGTAATGAATTCTCGGTTTTTAAAATTCCATTTTGATGGTGCAAAGCCTTCTGAAAAATTTTTTTTCTTTAATATGATTAAATTAAAACGTTTCTTTTTTTTGTAAACTATTTACTGAAAATATTTTTCATTTGCTTTCATAAATAAATAAATATTATGTTATTATGAGTACATATTTTTTTTTGTACCAAACAGAATTAAAAATAATTAGTTTGATCAACACTTAAATGTATAATTTTATTCATTATTCGTACATATTTTTTTTTGTACCCTAACAAATCATGTACTTATTCATCTTGATTAAAAAAGCATGGATAAAATCCAGTAAGTATAGTGTCAGAGCGCTACGAGGTTAAGGTGCCTGAACATCGGAGACCTGCACTTGCAGGTTCAGATCAGATCACCATAAGCCGGAGCAAGTGCAAGGGAGATGCAAGAATATATTTATGTTCTCTATAATGCACAAAAGATAACTTGACTGTTTTTGTATTTTGATTTCTGAATTTTGCAAGGCTGAAGATATATCATGAAGAATACCATTCATTGACACAGTACACAGGGCTTCAGAAATTCTTTACAATTAATTATTCAACTTATCAAACTTACCTAACCTTTTAATTTTTTTAAAGGGTATTTTTATGGAGATATCATGCCATTCGGAAAATACCATTACTTTGAAATAAGTTAATTAAATTAAATACCGTATTTATTAGGAAGTACTGGATGTAAATAAAGTCTGTACAAGGTAGCTATAGTGTACCATAGTAGTTAATAGAGTTTTAACATTTTATTCACTACTCAATTTATAAAATAAAACTGCTTATATAGAGGGATTTACAATACTTGAACTAATGCTACATTAATTTGTACAGATAGTTCATGATTATGTCGAACTAAACACGTTACTATCTTAAAAAAACGATGGATCACGTGATGAAGCCTGTTTATTCGTCGCGTGATTGGCTGAGACTGATCAAGCGCGGGTAGATTTGAAAATAAGATTTTGAAAAATCAGTGAAAAGTAATTTTAATTTGTAAGTTGATAAATATTACACTATTACGTGTTACGACAAACATGTAATTATTGTATTTTTCTTTAAAAATACAGAAAATAAATGTTTGATAAAATTTTGGGGATTGGTCCGCAGAGCGCGCAGGGGGCGCAGCTAGTTTCATAAAACATACATTTAAAGAATTTTGAATGTACAATGCCACTTTTTTTGTTTGTTGATATTATTTATTACGTACGAAAACACTACCAGCAAGTTGCTTGTATTTTTATTAAATAGTTTCTTAATATACTGCAACCAAAAAATTGATTATTAATGTTTAGTTATAAATGAACCAGATCTCTGAGTCAAGGTCACTACGGAAATAGTTGAAGTTTCTTTTCTTATCGATTAGGTTATGTTGACACTGTAGCTGTGTTACACAATTTAAATTTAAAACGGTTGTTTTATTAAACAATACGTAAATCATTAAACTTCATGATTGCGTCTTTTACTCATGACGCACAGTAAAAAAAAACACACGAAAAATAAGGTTATATTTAAATCGTCCGTCCTCTCATTGTTTATTTTTCTCCTTAAGTTTCAAATTACACCAAATGTAAGCTTGATTAATTATTAAAAATAGTAAAATTAAAAAATACTTCGTTGTCTAATTGAATAGCTATTTAATTTTATTTTGGTCAACTAGTTTAAAAATTTTTAATGATTTAACTGTTAATGTAGAAAACTACATGATTTTTTTATCATCCGTTATTTATTAAGTTTTCATTATCAAAACTATCATATTATTATCAAAACATTTTCCATACTTAATTCGGGTTTATCACCTATGAAGACTAAGATATAGTATACAAGTGACTTCAACTGTCATTTAACAACTATTTAATAGATTAAAGTTGTGAAAACTTATTAGTTGTAAAAGATCGATCACAATATTTGTATAATACATAATACAGATTTCAACAGTCCAAGTTGAATACTTAAGCATATTTTATNAGTGTCCACAAACCTTCAGCCAAAAATCTACTCTCACAGCTCATATTATGCGCACTCACTCCGGTGAAAGACCTTACCACTGCAACGAGTGTTCTCGAGTCTTCAGCCAAAAATCTCATCTCACAGCTCATATGCGCATTCACACTGGCGAAAGACCTTACCACTGCAACGTGTGTTCAATAATAATAGTACTGTAACTAAAGAGCTTTTTTAAAGTTAAGGACACTCATCACAGTTAGCGGGGGAGAAGAAGTACAGAGAGATGAGGGGAGCGCAAATATGCAGCAACGATGGCAATTGTTTAACTTGTATGGATTTACCTATATATACGCGTTTACTCATACTCGGTCCTTTTTTTTATTTTATTGAAAGACTAACTTAATAATCCATTTGAAAATTTAATATAACGTTTATCTTATAATAAAAATTGAGAAAAAACTACAGATCATTTCCTTGTCAATACTATTTCACGTGATTCTTGCTTAAAGTTTTAAAAGGACAGCTTCTCTTGAGGTTTCATTTTTTCCAAAAATTCTGCCGCAATTCGTTTGCAACTAATCACATGGGAATCTACGCCATTTGTGCGTTTAAAAAGACCGATTATTAGTATTAATCGATAAAAAAGAAGAGTACATGGTAGTTTTTTTTATAAAAGTGCCAACGCCTCCGGGACTACTTTGCAGCCGTAAGGTAGCCTTGGATGAATAGCACTTACGTGCCGAACACTGTTTTTCTTGCCAAGTGCACACCCGTTCCTCAAAAACGCTTGGGGTCGGAAAAAGAACTTTATAATATCATTTGAAAAGCGTCCATTTCATATTTTATTGTCTGTTTGTGAAATGGTACTAGCAGATAATAAAAAAATGTATATCCGGAAAAACTTGGAATTTGAACGTAGTACCAAATTTTAAAAAACCGTTATTTAGGAGGTACATATTCAATTTTTTTTTTTTTTTTTAATTTAAAACGTCATAGATTACATCTTAAACTGTTAAACTTCGTAAGAAACATTGTACATCATAAACTACTTCTTGAATAATTTTTTGACACAACAGCATTGTCTTGGACGTTATCGCCTCATATCACATGCGCTGTAAAAAACCATTATAATACTATTAAATATGTGACGGACATCTTAACGATTAGTAAGTAGATATTTTTAGTGTTTAAAAATGATTTGAAAAGTGTGGATGTCTTCGCATTGTGGTTAGAGATTTTAACTTTTTAGGATTCAATCCATGCACATATAAAAATCAAGGTAAAATTTTGCTTTAAGCTTAAAAAATTATTTTTTATTAAAAATAAGAATTTCGTAATTTTCAACTAATGAAACTGAGTATTATAGGATGTAAAGTATACGCTATACATTTTAAAGGCTTATTACAATTTTAAAATTATTAAGTCTATTCGTAACGTTTTTTAATGAAGTAAAACATACAATTTTTCACATAAATATCCCAATAACAGTAATAACTCCAATACGGGCGGTTCTAAGACTAAACAAAATCAAACTTAAAAAAACAGACTTAGTTTGAAGTAATGTCTATAGTCCTATCAGACAGTCGTCGGACGTACTAAAAATACAGAATGCGCGGGTCCTTTTACGGAAGTATGGTATAAAAAGTTCGCAAATACTTAATCTGCATTACAAAGGGTCACGATACAAATAACTTTTGCAATGACATCATATAGAAATCATTTTATTTATCAAGTTACAAGCAGCGTAACTATCTTTAAAGCGTACATAACCTCATCAAGGTGATATTTCCATTTGATTAACACTACTGTCCGAGTAATGCCTCTACGTGTCCGACTACTGCCTCCTTATGTGAATCCTTATCATAGGGTGTCCATTTTCAGTCGCAAATGACGTTAAATTTTTTAAATCAATTATCGAATTATTTTTGAGTGAAAACAATAATTTTTTTTTTTTTAATCAATATAAAAGAAGTCGTTTACGAGTAAAAACGTTTTTGGTGGTGTAACAATGTGATATTCTATCGTAGACAATGGATATACGATTTTTCCTCTAAAAACTGTCCGGGTATACACTCCTTTACCTTTGTGCAAAGTACATAGTGAAAGAAGTCGTATCCTGAAGTAAATACCTAAATTACTCAACTACTATTTCTATTTAAGAAGAAATCCCAACGATTTTTACCTTCAAGTGCTTATAAAGTACACAAAATATCTTGGAAGTCCACAGACTTCACTGTAAATTTGTTTGCAGCATTATATCATTCATGGAAATGTTTAGAACTGGTATATAGGACTCCAGCAATCAAGACGAAGCGGTGGATCTGCCTCGATCACAATCACAATCTCCATTGTTACACTATTTGCAGGAGAACTTTTACTGATTTCAACAAACTCATTCACCATACACGCATCCGCACTAGTAAGCAGCCCTAATAGCCCTATAAATGCACCGTATGCTCATTAAGGAAGTTCTATCCCTCGCCATAGTCCATGCGAAACGCTTTTTATAGTTTGGTGTGTCGTCTGTCTCTTTCACCTTTCTATGAAAACATAAAATTGAGTGGTTCTTACCATGCTTATTAATTAATTCCTTCTTTCACCAGTACCCTCAAATTTTTTATAAAATGAAATACGATCATTCGTTTTTTTTTTTTTTTTATCATTGGTAAAATTTTTATCAACAGTTGATTGTTAATAAGCGAAGTAAATACAATAGAAATACTTAATACGATGACAGATTATAAGCCTACATGTAAAAATTGGCTAAATATTAGTATTAATTACTTGGCTCCTACGAACCCTGAGGGTTCGACCCTCCTGCCTTTAAATTTTGACAACGTCGTTTTCATGACTTTATTAATTTGTAAGAAAAATTTCATCAAATTCTCATTGTTAATTTATTAGACTGATAGAACTCCCTAAACTTGAGAAAAAAATGTAAACAAATAAAGGTAATATTTCTAAGTTTAAAATTTTCATATTTCATCTGACAGGACATATGCACATTCACACCGGCGAGAGACCTTACCACTGCAACGAGTCTTCACGAGCCTTCAGCCAAAGATCTCATCACATAACTCAAATGCGCACTCACTCCGGTGAAAGACCTTACCATTGCAACGAGTGTTTACGAGCGTTCAGTAAAAAATATAATCTCACAACTCACATGCGCATTCACTCTGGAGAAAGACCTTACCACTGCAATGAGTGTCCACAAACCTTCAGCCGAAAATATACTCTCACAGCTCATATGCGCATTCACACTGGCGAAAGACCTTACCACTGCAACGAGTGTTCTCGAGTCTTCAGCCAAAAATCTCATCTCACAGCTCACATGCGCATTCACTCTGGAGAAAGACCTTACCACTGCAATGAGTGTCCATCTCACAGCTCATATGCGCATTCACACTGGCGAAAGACCTTACCACTGCAACGAGTGTTCTCGAGTCTTCAGCCAAAAATCTCATCTCACAGCTCACATGCGCATTCACTCTGGAGAAAGACCTTACCACTGCAATGAGTGTCCACAAACCTTCAGCCAAAAATCTACTCTCACAGCTCATATTATGCGCACTCACTCCGGTGAAAGACCTTACCACTGCAACGAGTGTTCTCGAGTCTTCAGCCAAAAATCTCATCTCACAGCTCATATGCGCATTCACACTGGCGAAAGACCTTACCACTGCAACGTGTGTTCTGAAACCTTCCGTGCAAGTAGTTCTCTCTGTAAACATAAGAAAATTCCACACATACATCGTTGTAACGTGTGTTTACAATCTTTTGCACGGAATAAACATTTTGACCGTCACATGCGCAATCCGCATCTCTTTCACTGCGATGTTTGCCAAAAATATTTTGCTACTCCCTCTTATCTGAAGATGCATAATCTATATATTCATAATAAGTTCTAAACGTAGAATGTATCGACATCACAACATTGAGTAACAATAATTCAATGAATTGGTTGTAACAAACATATTTTGAAGTTGGATAAATAATGAGAATTGTGAAAATGAAAAAACATTACCTTGATGCTAGGCTTGTATTCTTTTTTTCATTGATTAATATTTTCTTGTTACAAAGACAACCTCTTATAGGATATATAGTACAATAATCAAGAGTTTTACATAATTATTTGTATATTAATGACAACAATCATGGGATTGAAATAATATTACGTCATGTTCTTCACAGTTTTATCACAAAATACTCGTATTATATGCTACATATGTTTTGTATAATCAGAGTCTAATAAAATCAAACTAAGATCTCTGACTAATACATGAGAAAAATATTATGCTTTTCTCAAGTGATTTGTCAATCATGTTCATGAGTTAAGTATACCTATATCTACGTATTATGTATATCATAATATGCTCAATAATACGCCGCAACAATGCGCTGGTAAGAAAATCTGCTTATACATGTATGTATACACAAAATTCACAGGATCTACCGAGTAAAAAGGCATTTGGCACTAAACAAGTACTATCAATACATTGAGAGGCTTGGTTTTCTTTTTGCGCTGTAAGGCACTTAAACTTGTTACTCGATTCTAATTAGAACCTATAATAGACCCTATAATAACTTTCAACTTAGGCTATAAATAGAAAATTGAATAACTAGTCAACAGAAATATGACTATAGGTTGTCCAAAACCATGAATTCAAATTATTCGTAAGGAGTACACTCTTAGATGACTTAAAATTCTTCATAATTATTTAAATACTTACAGCATTTTCTGCAATACGTATATAAATACACTTGAGAAGCTTCTTGCTTTTCATTATTATTATTATCATTATTATTAGTGTCATTATTATTATTGTTGTTCATATTACTGTTATTACAACTATTTAAAACTATCCGATGATTTGGTGGTGTTGTTGTTTGTACTATGTAGGAATTTTCGGTATTTATACTGCATTGGTAGGATTCTGAAGTTGGAAATAGCAATCGCAAAATCCTGGTAGAAAATTACTACATAGGCTGGCTAAAAACTCGTCAACGTACATGAGTAAATGAGTTTATAACATGTTGACGATTTTTTAGCAAGTTTATGTAGTAACAGTTCTACCAGGTGTATTCAAATAAAATTTATATTTCATTCGCAAACATTTTCCCACAAATTTATCACTAAATAGATGAGTTGATAAAGCATATAATGAGGAATTCTCTGCGACCACAACGAAAATTGTTGGTGTCGCTTCGTGTTGGGATCAGAATACATAGAAAAATAGTTTTGGGGTATAATCTTGCCGGCTTTTTTGTTATCAAATAAATAGTGAAAATCAACCGGATATTTTCTTTGAACTTTGCTGATAACCCTTGTTTTAGGCATCGTATTTGCAAAAATAGCTAAAAATAATTTATTCGTCATTTAATTATCTACCTATCGGTGTGGGATAGATAATCTAAAACCTATTTTTCACGAAATTATAGAACATAAAAGTGCTTTTTTTTAATTAACTGAGTTTCGAAATGATTATGAAAAAATAAAAAAATTGTTTAAATATGTTTTTGTGTGATCTATAACTTTCTCTTTGACGCCGAATAAGCAATTGTTTGAATTTTTAAGATGTACCTGCACCAAAAAACAAATTGTTTAAATTAATTTCTCAGAGTTATGCAATCTTGAACATGGAAAATTTTTTTTTTCAACTAAATTTTTTGGAATGAAATCCATCAGATTGTAATGTAAAAATGAAGCTACGAATTAAATTAAGGCCCAGTCAGATCTAAAGTTTTGAAGATAGTCGATTGACATGTCTCCATAAGTGGTAGTTTTTGCTTACGCAAAAATATAAGGTACTTCTGTGGAGAAGTTGTGCCAACCAAAACAAGGTCAGTCATCATTTTTAAAGCTTATTTGCATCACTGTAATCTATTGCAAATTGCCTAACAAGGCGTTTTCGCCACAATGCAGTTTTTGGGAGTTGTAATTTTACTGATATTACACATGTTTTTCTTATGAGAGGTACTTTAGGGTAGAATATGTATTGTTAGCAGATTCAGTTTTCCTCTTTTGTTCAACAATGACATAACTCACCCCTGACCACGTAAAATGTAATAGTTATAGTAAAAATTTACTTAAACTTTATGTGTAAAGAAGTAAGGCATCAAAAATGTATTGTCAATCACTAAAATGTAGTCTTGTTAACAAATATGGAATTTGCTTGATGTTTAAGTATAGACTTTTGAAATTTATGAAATAAAAAAAGCTACTTTAAAGCATATCTAAAAAGTATAGAACTATTTCACATTTATGGATTATGGAACAGAAGTTAAAGTTTTTTTAGAACAAAGTTCTTTATGTTCCGTGCATGGAGCTTTTTTTTTCTCACAATAATTTTTATATACAATATTTTTTATTCAACTTTAAATTTTTTTCTTCTACAATTCTAAAAAAAAAAAAACTCTTTCCAAGATATTTGAACTGCCGACCTCCTGATGCATACGAACCGAGTATCTTACTCTGCTACAAGCGCTCCCAACAATGGTGTTTCGGTTTCTTCTACTTATACTGTGGTTCGTGACTGACTTTTAATTTAAATTTTTATTTACTGTTTATTAATTGATTTGGTTTGATAATATGTTATATTAATCATGAAATGATTCATTTGATTAACTTTTTTTTTGCTAAATGACGTGGACCTCCTTCGAAGTCGACGATTTATGGTGTTATTCCACGTATTTTTTGACCACCACTTTTCCCTGTCTAATTTGCTCTGGTGCCCTAATTATTATAATGTATGTGATTTACGTCGTGCTGATTTCAAACAGTTTAAATAATTTTTTACAGTGGACAGTTGCTCACGAAGAATTATAATGTAATAATAACTATAAATACATTTATGATGAATTGTTTTGGTTATAATTTAATGATGCTGTAAAATAAATGATTTGAGAATTATTATTTTAAAAATGTAAAACGTTCATCATAAAATGTAAATCGTTATTGAAGTGTATAATTTACATCTTTTTTTTTTCAATTTACACCTTTGGTTTGGCGGACTCCATGTGACCATTACGTAATTATTTGGAGACGTAACCTATTATTTTGTATTGTTTCGAAAGCAAACAATGAAATTAAATTCCATTAAAAATAACGTGGAAGACCTCTTCAGTTGTTCGATCATCGACAAAGTCAATGAAGTGGTTGTCAATTATCAAGAAAAGCTCTAGAGTTGCACACCTCTTTTGATTGCACGCATTGTTTTATAATCACTAACTTAATCTAGACACATAAGCACTCAGGTGCCTACTGTTCGTAGCATAGTATCATCAACGAAATTATTACTCTGAAGTTAAGAACAGGCCACTGAACAGACTGCTAAATAAAGTCATGTATATAATACTGATAAACATAATGTTGTTCCAAAGACTCAAAACTAATGAACTATTATAATTTTATTTTAACAAAATTAAAACAATTCAACAAATTCACACTGTTATAAACTTTCGGAATAGTTGTTAAATCTCCCAAAAAAACTCTCAATAAAAGTTAGAAGTAAGCATATTTCTGGTGCTTTAAAATTTTTATACATTTATTAATCAATAAGTTTACCAAAATTGAAAATAAAAAAAAATAAAAAATTTATGCTAATAACTAAAAACTAAAAACTAAGTTATAAAATTCTCGGTTTATAAAGTAATCAAATCAATAAAAAGCTGACATGTTTCACTTGATGATTATACGATGAAAAAATTGAAGTTTAATGTAAAAATTTTGTAACTGGTCTTTGTATCAGCACACGTTAAAAAATGCACACGTTTAGGAGAGCATATAAAGAAAAAATCAACGCCAAAAGATATGAGTAAATTCATTTCTAAGAGATGTACTTTAAAAGATCATTTACTTAAGTCATATCTATCATCACTTATACGTTACTAGTCATAACTGAAATTACTTCTTTACAATTCATATGGAATTTTCATATCTTTCCGCTCTCAATTGTATTCATTTTTCAATTTGCGCTGACACAAAGACCGTTTAAAATATTTTTACATTTAACTTAACCCTTTACATCGTATCATCATCAAGTGAAATAGGGGTAAGTGTACCTATCTCCGTGGCACGTACTGAAAATTCCAACTAAAATGCACCAAAAAAAATGGTATACTAAAATTTTTTGGAATACTTTTTTTTTTATATCTGACATAATCTCTTACGGAATATTAAAAAAAATTTTATGAAGCTAAAACTGCAGTAGNAAAAATAATAATAATAAATGAAATGAAAAAAAGGAAATGAATTAAAAAAACATTAAAGCAACAAAATTAATGACATGAAAAATGAAACATAAAAATGAAATGAATTAAAAAAAGACATGAAAAAGACATGAAAAAATACCATGGAATGAAATAAAAAAAAAAGATTGAATAAAAAAATAAAGAAAGAAATGAAATAAAGGAAGTTAAAAAAAATGAAAAAAATGAAAAGAAACCAGTCAGGGGCTATAAATGGGTCATGGGACCCACGGTAAGAACGAATTTATTCAAACATGAGATTAGTGCCCGAAAATAATTAAACATGAGATGTATGTCGAAAAACATCATAAAATAAAGAAACACAATTTCTTAGGTAACAAGGGGGTCGCGAGACCCATAGGATGGACGAAGCTCTATGAGAATAAGTACTGCATGCATATAGTTCAGTAAAACAAAAACTTGAAAAACGAATAAAAAAAAATTAAAAAAATAGTTCAGTACTCACAATGGTTGAACTTCGTGAGTGTTGAACTAATTTTTTTTTTTTATTGGTTTGCTTATTTTTTTATTTAATTTTTTTTTTCATTTCTGGTATTTATAC
>NW_019379529.1:379907-393465 GCF_000648655.2 Copidosoma floridanum | reverse complement strand
ATTTATTGTTTTCAAGCTTGTGAGTTATATGTTACAACGTTTATGTGAACTTTTTCCGAACTAGGGTATTTAAAAAATATAATTAATTTTTTTGTCAAAAATTTGACCTTTTTTTCGATTAAATTTTCTTTATATTAATCGATTGTGACAGTAACTTTTGAAAAGTGAATAGTATCGTTAGAAAAAAATTTGCATCCAACTTTCAGAAGTCAGGTATAATTATTAAATAACAAAATTTTGGAGGGAAGTATGGTAACGTACAGTTTAAGAATCAAGGGGTTTGCATAACAATAAAATTAAAAAGTTTTACAAAGGACCGAAGACATGTAAGGTTACAAAATCACGTAGATTATAATTGAATGATTTATTAAATTACAACAATGGATAGTTACAAGTTTTCTCGTAGAAATTGGTACTCAAATAAGTAGGGAATTTGTTGGTAGATCGAAGTAAAGACAATAAGATAATGTCAAGAAGATGAATCAGTGAATTTAGTACATAGAAAGGTAATAAATGGATTAAGGGACTTTAGAATGGAAAGGAATGGCATGCTTATGTACATTCGGCGGTTAATTTTCAAATTTCTATTTATGACAATAGTAAAAATATTTTTCATAATATTAATCATACAGATATTTTAAAATCAAGAATGATTTAAGAAAAAGTTTTTCGGTTGAACTGTAATCAAAGAATATTTTCATTATTATAAGACTATTTAATTTTAATTTCCACGGCAAATTAAATGAATCCACATTTGAAACAATTTTTCCTCAGCAGATAATCAGGCAACTATAATGAAAAGAGTTTTGTCACATGATAATGTTATAAAATGATGGATAATTCAATGAATGTATACAATACCTATAGTAATTACTGTAAATAACATAGGTTTTTAAAAAAAAAGAAAATTCTAATATTTAGTGGTAAAAAAATCAATGCTAAACTGACATAAATGATTGTATATAACCATACATGCAATGACGGATATACTTTGTTTATATTATGTTTAGTGGTTTTATTCTGTAAACCTAACAGTCACGTTATTACGAAAATTATTTACGTAATTTCATTGAAAAAGAAAAAAGTTCACTCTCATTGAAATTGTTATCAAGAATCTCAACTAACCTTGTAACTGAGCGGCCAGCACCTCCTGTTGCTGCGCACATTTGGCGTGAAGACTCTTCAGCCTGGCCATTTCGGCACTTGTTGTTTTATAAATGAACATCACGATAATCACAGTGATGGTCACGCAGCCGATTATCGCCAACCTGCCCATTCGACCCCTGCCAAGCCGAGATCCACTCATTTCACTGCAACAGCCAAAACGCAAATGATTAGGAAGAAGCTTTATTTTACCATAGCTTACGTTATGTTGTACCGTTAAAAGCAGCCTTTGGCAAGTTTTTTGAATGTTAATGTGATAATAGATAGATTATAAAAATTTATAAAAATAATATTCTATCAAATATGTTCACTAATTGACATGGTTATCCTTTTATATTTGTAAAATACCATATTTTTTTCAAGGCTTCAATATATTTTTTAAAAGCTTGTACAGCATTAATTAGGCCTTATTTCACTTATTGATTCGAATTGTGGACATCTAATGCAAAGTGATCAATAGTAAAAAGATGTGNAAAACATATTTGATAGAATATTATTTTTATAAATTTTTATAATCTATCTATTATCACATTAACATTCAAAAAACTTGCCAAAGGCTGCTTTTAACGGTACAACATAACGTAAGCTATGGTAAAATAAAGCTTCTTCCTAATCATTTGCGTTTTGGCTGTTGCAGTGAAATGAGTGGATCTCGGCTTGGCAGGGGTCGAATGGGCAGGTTGGCGATAATGCTAGTATATAAGAAAACAAGCTGGGATTAAGCATTCAAATCTTAGCTAGCATTGTGGAGTACACTTTGTGTTATTTCGAAGCTAAGTTATATACACCTCTAAGGTTTAATTTTAATGATAATACTTTTTCAACAAAACTATAAAAAGTGCTTGACTAAAAGGAAATCATTCTTTCCAAGAACAGTTTGTCTCTTGTTAAAAATACTTATAAGAGAAATTGTACAAATAAATATCCTTCATTAAATTTTTTGTAGCAGTGTGTTGAAACAGTAGTTCTCTATTATAGTTTCGAAACTCTACAAATTCTAGCACCAGGACGAACGGAGTTTCAAGTTTAAGAAAAACGAGGTACAAAAAATGTTATATCTTACACATTACGAAATGTTACATGAAAGTCTTATCCCGAGAAAAAAATTAACACAGCTTTAGCCTATGGAAAAAACTTTCATTGTCTTACACTTTCTCTTACTCTTCCTAATTAAGTAGTTAGCTATTGCTTTATTGTAACAACGTAACATGACGTAATTCCCAAGAAAAAGTAAAGATGATATTTTAGATAACGAAAAAAAAATTTTAAATATGAAGAAAAAGTAAGATTAAACCTAAAGGTAGAGAGAGATTTGGATTAGCTTAGCGTGCCACAACATTTATAATTGACACAAAACCTACATAATTAGGAGATTTTTACGATTTTTTGAACTTATATTACAGCTATTTTTTTTTCTTGTTTGCCGACGATTTGTGTATTGCAGAAGAAAATGCTCTTTATTAAGGCCTTATTAATTAATTACACGAAATTTTGGAGCATGGAAGCTACAAAATACATTTTTTGTAGAATTTTTTTTTTCATTTACTTGAAGATTTATAATTAATTCTTCTATTAAGCCGAGAAATCTAGCTTTACTCAACGATTTACACTATATTCAAATTTGAAACAATTTAGTGGCGTGATACATCATATATTTGACACAAGCCATAAATAAATGTTTGAAAAACTTTTTTAAAAACTTCAGAACTTTTAATGTAGTTGGTTGATGAATAGAGCATTGAAGGAAAAAAAAATTAAATTAAGAACCTTATCATGAAACTGCAAGCAATTTTTGAGCATGACGAAACCTATTCATTCCATTAAACATTATTAATTTAGCAACTTTTGATAAACATTACTCATATTTATGGAAATTTACTACAATGTCTCCAGTTAGACGATGATAAAAAATTTAAAAAACAAAATAATTATTGTTAGATACAAAAATATTTAACTGCAAGAAATTTTGAGTCGTGACATGATTAAACTACTTGTAAATAAAAGTTTAGATACTTAGAAACAGTATTAACCGTTTGGAAAAGCTAAAACCCTTGGTTAGAAAGAAAAAACAATTTAAACAAATGATTAAAGCTTAAAAAGTAAATTTGTATAATTGTTCAATATATCAATTGTAGATTGTCACGCTTAGGAAAATACTTATAGTTAACTATTTAGATACTTAACAATGTTTATTTCCTTTTGCAAAGCTAATATCGTCAGTTAACTAGAGATATATGATAGTTAATTTTTGAAAAAAATGAGTGATGTTTACTGACAGTTGTGAAGTTAATATTTTATGTTATGTATAAATCATGTCACGACTCAAAATTTCTTGCAGTTAAATATTTTTGTATCTAACAATAATTATTTTGTTTTTTAAATTTTTTATCATCGTCTAACTGGAGACATTGTAGTAAATTTCCATAAATATGAGTAATGTTTATCAAAAGTTGCTAAATTAATAATGTTTAATGGAATGAATAGGTTTCGTCATGCTCAAAAATTGCTTGCAGTTTCATGATAAGGTTCTTAATTTAATTTTTTTTTCCTTCAATGCTCTATTCATCAACCAACTACATTAAAAGTTCTGAAGTTTTTAAAAAAGTTTTTCAAACATTTATTTATGGCTTGTGTCAAATATATGATGTATCACGCCACTAAATTGTTTCAAATTTGAATATAGTGTAAATCGTTGAGTAAAGCTAGATTTCTCGGCTTAATAGAAGAATTAATTATAAATCTTCAAGTAAATGAAAAAAAAAATTCTACAAAAAATGTATTTTGTAGCTTCCATGCTCCAAAATTTCGTGTAATTAATTAATAAGGCCTTAATAAAGAGCATTTTCTTCTGCAATACACAAATCGTCGGCAAACAAGAAAAAAAAATAGCTGTAATATAAGTTCAAAAAATCGTAAAAATCTCCTAATTATGTAGGTTTTGTGTCAATTATAAATGTTGTGGCACGCTAAGCTAATCCAAATCTCTCTCTACCTTTAGGTTTAATCTTACTTTTTCTTCATATTTAAAATTTTTTTTTCGTTATCTAAAATATCATCTTTACTTTTTCTTGGGAATTACGTCATGTTACGTTGTTACAATAAAGCAATAGCTAACTACTTAATTAGGAAGAGTAAGAGAAAGTGTAAGACAATGAAAGTTTTTTCCATAGGCTAAAGCTGTGTTAATTTTTTTCTCGGGATAAGACTTTCATGTAACATTTCGTAATGTGTAAGATATAACATTTTTTGTACCTCGTTTTTCTTAAACTTGAAACTCCGTTCGTCCTGGTGCTAGAATTTGTAGAGTTTCGAAACTATAATAGAGAACTACTGTTTCAACACACTGCTACAAAAAATTTAATGAAGGATATTTATTTGTACAATTTCTCTTATAAGTATTTTTAACAAGAGACAAACTGTTCTTGGAAAGAATGATTTCCTTTTAGTCAAGCACTTTTTATAGTTTTGTTGAAAAAGTATTATCATTAAAATTAAACCTTAGAGGTGTATATAACTTAGCTTCGAAATAACACAAAGTGTACTCCACAATGCTAGCTAAGATTTGAATGCTTAATCCCAGCTTGTTTTCTTATATACTAGCATTATCGCCAACCTGCCCATTCGACCCCTGCCAAGCCGAGATCCACTCATTTCACTGCAACAGCCAAAACGCAAATGATTAGGAAGAAGCTTTATNATAGTTTTGTTGAAAAAGTATTATCATTAAAATTAAACCTTAGAGGTGTATATAACTTAGCTTCGAAATAACACAAAGTGTACTCCACAATGCTAGCTAAGATTTGAATGCTTAATCCCAGCTTGTTTTCTTATATACTAGCAATAACATAGAAAATTGCAAAACATTCGACAAGTTCGGAAATTAAAGAAAGTTCGGAAATTAAAGTTTTCAACCTTATCGTTGGGCTCGATTTGGTTTCACAACTTTCTACTTGATAATTGCTAAATATTTGATATTGCTATCTGTTCGATGAATAGGTAGAAATTCAATGAGAAATAGAAAAGTTGACGCCCATATTAACATTCCAAAAAATAATTCAAGCCCAAACTTGGTGTATAGAGTAACCATAGAAAAATTCAGTACAATTCCAAAAACTTCATTGATTTGATTGTAGTAATCGATACACTTTTCGAGGTATGTATTAGTAGAAATGTTGTACTCTTTTTTGAACCGTTTCACTTTTTGCCGACCACAATTCCCTAATTACCTAGTATATTGTCTATAAATTTTTATAGTGCTCATGAGCATATTTTACAAAAGAAAACGACAGAAAGTAATTTTCTCTTTCCTGATAACTGATTAAGCTAACTCGGTTGTGTCGTCAGCTAACATCGACATGAAGTTTGGCCACGATATAAATAAGGCAAAGTATAGACCAGACGGCAGTATTCACAACGCTACGGAAGAATTAAAACTCACGAACATTCTGCTGTTCAGAGGAATTCCTGAACTCTAAAGGAGAAGTTTAATATTTGAACAGTACCAAATCCAATCAGTACAAAGATGAACAAAAGTAAAAAAGAATCAGGCATGTACACATTTTTTTCTAAATTTGACTGCATTTTGCATGATAGATGTATTTTTATAATAGATTTCATCCTCTTAAGTCTTTGTAAGTTCTTTATTTGATGAACATAACATTTAACATCATTTATGCTTTCCAAAAAATGATATGTTACGTAGGATAATAATTAAACATCTATAGTTAGTTTGAATTGTATTTATCAATACATATACAAATATTTTTGTCGGCACACCAATGTCTACCAGCTTTCAGCAGTTTCAGCCACTTTCCCTGCGTTTTTTTCACTTAAAAATTTATACGCGCATATATTAAACTCTGAACAGTAGTAGAGTTTATTAAGTATTAAATTTCAAAAACATCAAATCGTTGTAGTTTTCCATACTGTTGACATATTTTTTTTGTAGTTTGTGATTTTGCTTCTCTAGTATCTTGAATTAGTTTATTGCAAGTTTGAACTGATTTTGTCATTTCTTTCGAAAAAGCACCTTTTCATTGGCCTGCGAATCGTTTGGACTATCTACACTCTTTTTTAATACATACCGAATGGAATTTTTTTTCTAGGCCATTATTTCTGGTCTTTCCGTAGTTCATTACTACTTTTTTGCTGTTTGTATCTTCTATTTATTTTATGGGCTTACCTCACTGTTTTCAAATGATAATGGATATTTAATATGACTTTTAAATATCTTACTCACACACAATCACCTTTTACATTTTAACCCTCAACTAATGTTCTTTGATGAACTTATATCCTATTGTTATTATTGTATTGTACATATCCCTTTTTATTCCAGTAACTCAATTTATTTATTCAACATTTGTATACCTATCTTCATCTAAGCTATGTATAACAAGTGCTGCCCATGTTAGCTTTTGGATATTTATGTTAATTTAGTATTATTGTAAACAAGCTTAACTGTAACATCAATTCTTTGTTGCTATCCTACTTTCTTACTTTTTCACCTTTTTTTTTTTACTGGATCACCTTTTTTACAATATTTTTCAGTTACATAATTATACTTGTATTTTATTAGTATTATGCTGTTTGCTTCTGAATTTGATTTTACATTTTTTACGTAGTTAAAATAATTATCCAATTGACTAATTTATACATAATTCACTCAACAAAGTTGTAAATTTAAAAAGACAGTAACACATTCTGCTAATTTTTAAAAAAGATTTTCTTCTTCTTATTCATACTCCGATTATTTAGTATACATTTTTTACTGATTTCATTATATCTTTTCCTAAGTGCAGCAAACGATTTGTGTTTCCAATACTTCTTTATCATTTCTTTAATGTAAAACTATGTACTCCGCAGGATTATATTATCACATATTCAACCGGAAAGCTTTACCTGACGTTCTGATTACTCTGACTTTTCAACAAAGTATCGAAAATCGTAATTTTCTCCACCATAGTCGCAAAATAGTATTTATTTCGATGATTACAAAATACTTTTGTCAACTAGTCAGGCTATAATTTGAATACGTATTTTTTAAATAGAAATTATCTAACTATGATCCCTGGTATAAACTTAGTACAACTTCTGGCCAGCATTTTGAGATATTATGGACAATTGACGACTTTATCGGCTATAAGCATGGTCTATTTTACTACATTATATCCCGATATATTATGCTCGTGATAAATTTGACAACGAGCTCGGTAAGGCGCGGTGCCGTTAGCTGCTCACCTAGTCTCTGACTCTGTCTCACTCCCTCCCCCAACCCACACACTCTACAGCTGTAACATTGCAGCCACAAGTAACAAGTAGAGTACACATTTTCAATAATTTCATGAACTAAATGATTCTTGCACAGTGATAATAACATTGCAAAAAATTTCATCCACTGAGATCAATAACAAATATTTTTTATTTTTACGTTTCAAATTTGAATTTGTAAAAAAGCACATTCTTCATAAGCAACTTCTAGGTCTACACAAAGTAGAGATTTAAACGTAATATTTCTGTCTTTGCTTTTTTTTTCTTCTTTACAGAATTTTTTAAACCAACTTTTCCGTTTCATTGTAACTTAAATATTGCTTAATTACCTGTAGAAACATTACAATAAGTTTTGTGGACATACTTATGTGACAACTTGAGTTTACATATAATGAAGCAAAAGAAAAAGCATGGATTAGTCAATTTAAACAAAGATAGGATGTTTTCACTTCATGTATTAAACTTTTATAAAAGTACAAAAGTTAAAGAAACGCAGAAAAATTATATATTACAAAATTGTTAACATGCTAAATAATAAGGGCACTGTTTTGCGTATGTTGATTAATTTGTAATGTTTGACGTCAAACATTACTACTGTAATAATATTTTTTATAATAAAAAATTATTTTTTAAATATTTTGATCAATAAAAATAATAACTATAATATTATTGTATTTAATACATCAACATGTAATGAATAATTTGCTCTTAATGATTACTTAATATTACAGATAGCAATTGTCACTTTTGAACATGATTATGCTAAACACTTACTACTATTAATCACAATTTTAAGGTCACTGTATTAGCACGTATTGATTATTTTTTAGTATTAGACTATAATTATTTTAACAATTTTGTCCTGACCGTCTTAAACATAAGTACTGCTTTGAATAAAAATATATTAAAAACTATTTAAAATGTTAAAGTTAACTATTTTAAAACTTTTATCAAACATTTTTCAAACAATAACATAAAAAGTTAATATTTTTTT
The DNA here is from genome assembly GCF_000648655.2 of Copidosoma floridanum. The sequence goes on along the minus strand of NW_019379529.1, from coordinate 385,037 downwards.
AAATAAAACGATTCTTGCTTTCTAAAAACAGCAAAATTTTGAAAGTCATGAGAAACACAACAAATTAAAAAAAAATTTGGTTTTTTCTTAGGTACACAAAAACTAAATCCGTTCATTTATTGTCTACAATAGAATTAATGAAAAAAGTTATTCGAAATTTAACACACTGCCTCGTCCAATTCTGCCTCTGCCTCTATCTTGATTACCTTAAAGCTAAATTATGTAATAAACTAGACACTGCCCAATAACTTTTTTGGCGTTGTTTAAGTCTATGACAACCGGCTCTTGTTCCTCGTTGTGCTAAAAAAATTAAAAAATATTTAATGTGAATTAAAAATATTAATGTTCAATGAAAAAGTTTTAAATAAAGCTTATAAAAAATGTGATGGTTCTAAACTTACTCCTACAATTACTTTTTGGTTGACTTGGAGATAATCCTTGGAGTGCATCCCTTTGCAAACCATCCTGTGATATAATCGTGGAATAACATTGAGCTTCCTTGAGTAGGCACACTATTTGGAGGCCCAGATGTATAACTCAGAGGTAGTTGCGATAGAGTTGCAGACGGATAACGTAATCGAAGGCTTGAATCATGCATTTGACTATTAGGCATTATTTCTTCAGGCATGTAAGTGTAACCTGAAAGTACCTGTGCTCCAGTTGTAAAATTACCACCTAATGTAGTTGCAGAAGCTAATTTGGTACTTGGGTGTAAAGCGTACTGCTTGTTGATGTGAAACTATAACTTGAATATAAACTAAATCTAATTTTAAATTATAAATTGTTAATGGGAATTGTAACCCTACTTTAAAATTTCGTACTACTCCATACAGTATAGATGTCGTTACATAGTTAGAATTCGTTGTAAGACTTGGTACTTATCTTGACACCTGGAAATTCGTAGCACTTGTAGTTTTATTTTATTTTGATGATTTACAGCTGTTTGAACGCAACTGTCACAAAATCGCAAAAAGAATGTAGGAGTGTGGAGAATCAATGAACTGCGTTTTAAACTATAACTCATAACAGACATATTCCAAAACATGAGCATAGATAATTTATGATCAACTATAATAATCGATCAAAGCGATAGTACGAATGGAAACAATAAGAAATATATGAGCCAGCAACAGTTACATAATAATGCAACTGATGTGAAATCATGCCAAAAAACTTCGAAATTAATGTGCTGTATATTCGATTTATCAAAATACTTCTTGAAATTATAGTTTATCCTAATAGAAGCCTGATGAGTCTGAAACATTAGTGTGATATAATTATCACGATGTATAATATTTTTTCTTTAATTTCGAAAAATTTTGGAAGCTGATTTGGACGTAAAAAATGGGCTTAGTGCTATGCTCGTCTGCTACTTTAACTTACATGTGACGCGGCTACGCATCTTAATCACTAAATGAAATAAACCACTTGATCATACAAAATAATACACATGTTAATACAGTTGAGAAAAAGAGTAATGCCAATTATAAATGATATTTTTCAGCTAACGTTTGGACAAAATATCCGATTGATCGTCGGCCAGTGTCTGAGCTAAATAGTGAAGAGTTGAAAAAACGTCTAATGAACTGCTACATGAGAGAGAAGGAGTTATCAAGAATGACTTATCAAAACCATAAGGATTCTTCCACAACTGGGCAAAATAAAGGCTTGTTTTCTTGTTTTGGTCGAAATTAAAAATACGTTTAGAAATGTATCCAGAAATAGAAATAAATGATTATGTTTTTATTTAAAAGACTTGTTTAATTTATCAATCAATAAGTAAGTACACAAATCCCATTGAGTTTACATCCCTGAGTTTCTGCCTTACCGATTAATCTACATTAATGATTAATTATAAATGAATTATATGATAGCTTATTTTACAGAAACACTAACTAAAAGATCCTCTAAGCTGATACTTTTAAGAATCTGTCAAGCCCAAATTTATGACTGTCCATTGCGAAGTGAAGGAGAAACATCTCGAAATCATAAAAGGTGCTTACCAAATAAATTAAAACTTGTCTAAAAAATTAATTCTTTTAGGAAGAGGACTTTTAAAAAAAGAAAGAGGTTTGTCAGTCTTTTCATAGTTGCCGAAATTTTGCACTACCGAAGAGGGTGCAGCATAAAGTTCTGAGCGTCCACGTGCAGGACACAACCCAATTTAATAATTTGATCAACAATTCATGTCCAAATTGAAGTATACCTACTCTGCATTAACTTTCAAGTACCAATTAAAAAAAAAAATCTTTGTCTTTTAACGCATCTTCGGATCATGTGAGATTGGTACATGTCTTCCAATACTCTTCAAGACTTTTAAGATACGATTGGAAAAGGAGGAAGGGTTTGGTTTGATGCATCTATTTTGTGCGTCGAATTTGAATTTAATAGTTTTGGAATTAGTGACCATCTTTGAGCTAAACAGCGAAGAGTTAAAAAACGTGTACCACCACTCAAAAGAAAAAAAATCATCAGATAAGAAGTACCAAAACAATAAGGATTCTTCCATAACTGAAAAATAAAGGCTTTCATATTTTTTAAGCCATGACAATCTCCAACTAAACAGTGAAGATATACAAACCATGCTGATTTATTTTTATTACACAACATTTTGAATTTATCGGCAATAGAAAGCAACAGCCCTCTCCAGGTGCTACAATGGCTACATACAATTATTTTGTTACAATACAATCGATTCAATGTATAACAGAACCACTAAAAACAACGAACTTACAAATGATATATTAGAATTAATACATATTGATAGTTTGTCGACACAAAGTCAAATGGTCAGATTCCCAACCACGTGCGGTATACAAGTACGTACACTTTCGCAAACTAGTGCATGTGTAAGGTATGAGAGGTAATGTCAACGATCCTTTTAGTGCTTCCTAAAATTATCGGTTTGTATTCTTCTTTCAATTTATCTACATCGGAAATTCTATTCATAGTATTGCTTGTAGTGAAGAAACAGTGAAGAATTCCAAAAATGTCCGTTTAACTGCTTCTCGAGAGCAAAGGAATTATCAAAAAAGAGAACTGGCGTGCAGCAAGATTTAGTCAACAACTGATACTTTCAATGGATAGAGTGATATTTAATAAGCGTACATTGATTATGAAATCGCTTATGATTACTAAATAAGTTGAAAAATAAAGTTTTTGAACATGATAATCAAGCTGTTGTTTAAGGTTGTATAGGACACCCCTTTTATGCTAGAGTGCAAGTTTCAAACAAAATTTTTTATCAAGTCTTCTAAATACTTAACCATAACATTACTTATAAATTATAAACATATAGTGTGGCTAAATCAAGAAAAATTTAAACAAATCGCTCAATTATTTATAAGAATACAGCCGTTTAAAAAAATCTACTTAACGCTTGTTAACTTATACAGTTGATTTCCGATTTCGATCCAAAACCTCTCATTCTCTTGAAAAATTAATTATCTACTATCATAACTTTTTTTGATTGTGAAATATTTATAATGTATGTTAAAAAAATTACTTTGTTGAAAAATTCTCATAAACAATTATTTTTTATCATGAATAATCAATATTTTACAATTGTGTATAATTAATTTCTCAAGAGACTGAGAGGTTTTGAATCGAAATCAGAAAACAATTATACAAGTTAACAAGCGTTAAGTAAATTTTTTTAAATGGCTATATTGTTATAAATAATTGAGCAATTTGTTCAAACAAAATTTTTACTTGATTTAGCCGCACTATATGTTTACAATTTATTAACAATGTTATCGTTAAGTATTTAGAAGATTTGAAAAAAAATTTTGTTTGAAACGTGCACTCTAGCGTAAAAGGGTGTGTCCTATACAACCTTAAATCGGTATCAGGTGACTATGACACGAGAACTTCCGAATTTATGGAGATTAATTGCGTTACAGCTGTATGGCGTGAAACTTTGTATTCAGACGTCATTTTACTGTATCTGAGTAAGCTTTGTCCGTAATATGAAGCGGACTGTGGTAGAAAGTTACTGAGCTTGTTACCAAAAGTATTGTTGATTACCATAATTCCTTAAACGACGTTAGAAAAGCTTTAAAAAGTTAATTGAACGGGTAATGAGGTTGTATCGCTACCAATAATTGATATAAGACACCGTATGATGAATCGTGAGGTTGAAAAAATAAGGTTAGTTCTGATTTTTGCACACGGCTTAATTCGGATTTTTTTTTGGAAAGCATATAGTTTAGAGAGAAGATAAAAACAACGATTGGTATAGCGGCTTACTGTTTGATGTTGGCACTTGCATCTCCCTCCGGACGCCCGATCTCATTCGCTGGCAGAAGAAAAGCTTTGCAGAGCTAGGTACGCCGGAGCGAAGACGAAGAAGCAGTTCAGGCAATGCCGTATAGACAAGCTAATCTCTGAAAGTTTTCTTTTGTCTAGATTTGACGTATTTTTTTTTTGCTGCTGCAGCATGGTCTGGTGACAATAATTTAGTTGATTACGTGGTGCGTGAATTCACATGGCTTTGACCTAGGCGCTTTTTACCCGAAGATTTCCCTCGAACTAACAAAGTTAATTATTTACCTGGATGTATGCGTCCAAGAGAGCAATGTCTCTTGTCAGCAATCAAGTGAAGAGTAGGCAGAGTAGCTCGAGCGATGCTAGCAAGTGCCCGAAAAAATTACTTCACAGGGTGGGAGAAAGGAAACCGTTTAGTTGACAGCTGTGTGCGTGTCTCCATATTATGAAACGTCGTAGTGTCGCCACCTATCGAAATCCACTTCACACGAACAGTTGTAAACATTTAGTTGGAAACTTAAGTTTTATCTTCACCATGTAGTGATAAAATGATTATAAAATAAAAACTTTTGGTGTAGTAAAGTTTACACAAACAATGTTAAGATTATAACTTATAAAAATATATGAGGGCATTAAGTCGACTATTGCATTAATTAGTTTCTTTTTTATATTTCATTTCAATTTCATCGATTTCAGAAAATTTGTTTTTCCAATAAAATTTATTTTTCATTTTTTTCTTGTCGTTTAAGAATATTTCACTTCGTAGCATCTAAAATATCGTTAAATTTTTTACAAAATTTTTATTGATATAAAAATATAAAAAATACATACAGGTGTGTGTAGGTGTATAAATGTACATGTATA
>NW_019379529.1:296428-363129 GCF_000648655.2 Copidosoma floridanum | reverse complement strand
AAAAAAAAAAAAAAAAAAAAAAAAAAAAAAAAAAAAAAAAAAAAAAAAAAAAAAAAAACGTGTGCACGTTATTACAGTGTCTATACATAGTGATACATGTCTCTCTCCTAGTTCTCATAAGATCCGTGAATATAATATATAAAAATCAGCAAAGTTTTGTGCATCTTGTATACATACACAAATATCGGAGCAGTGTCGAGTTGTAGGGCGGTGCTCTACCCTCCACCACCGCCCTTCTTTCTTTCACCCTCTCGCATCTGTTGTGGTGTTAATTACTATTACCGTCATTCCCTGAAAATTTCTTAAAAATCACTTATCTCAAATTACACATAAACAACGGCAATATCGAAGGTTCGTTGTATATTACATAATACACGGCCATTAGGTGCAAACAAATCACGCCGAGCTGTTAAGCTGGTGTGAAATAAGCAAGAGTGCCGAGAACAACCATGACATGAGCGAGGCTGGATGCGGCTGTTCGAGGAGAAGTTGTAGTACAGTATCAAAAAAGAAGAAAATTTACCGAGAAGCCGAGGTAGCAGGACGAAGAGCTTGGGAGGACGACGCCGGCGCGAGGAAGGCGGCGCCGGCCCCGTATAACAGGCACTGCAGCAGCGTCGAGTGAGGCGCTTGACATCCTGCACGTTGACAAGATGCCGTGAGTGACTTTACATGATTTTTTGTATCGAGCTACTGTAATGGTACTTACATTTTTTCGGGGAGTGGGGATGAGGGTCGTCTGAGGGTCATTTGCCTCCACCCCTCACCCCCGACTGTAGCGGATGTAGCTTTTTGTCCTGTCGCGCCCGACATATGGGATGCAACGATGTGTCTGGTTTCCTCCCGCAAGTTTTTACAATAGTACAGAAACTTAGAGTGAAAATCATAATGAAGAATGCGATTTGTTAATAGATTCGGTTCATTTGAAAGGTGGCTTGAGTTTGTTGACCCTAAATCTAAAGTTGAGGATGTGCTAAAGTAATATATCACCGAACGGTGTACAAAAGAGAGTTTAGTTATTTTTGTGCGTAATAAACCATTGTTGTTAAATAATACAGTACTGGAGAAAACTTTAAGTTTAACTTTAGTACTTTTTGAAAATATTTTGGAAAAACGAATGAAGTGTATTATATTAAAAATATAGAATAAACTTATGGAAAATTTAATACGTTTGGAATGATATAGCTCAGCATATAACATTTAGATATTCAGTAACTAAAAATTTAGTTTAGAGTAAAAAGAACATAGGAAAAGTTACTGCTGGATGGTATAGTATTAGAACTGCTGAAACTTCTTTAAAACGATCCTGTAGCTTCACAACTTGATACAAATCGCTTTTTAATTACCAATTCGTCTCTGCTATTGTTAAATATTACTGTCTCAAAACAATTATTTGTTATATAGTTAGGTAAAACAATTAGTGAAAAGATAATTTTATGTACTTTATCGTGTTTTTTATTCACTAGTCCAGGTTTTTAAAAAATATCTAGCCAAAAAAGTGTCATACTGAAAATGTATTTCATACCGATTTATATGGCTAACAGACAGTTATATAAAGTTATTACACATGTATATCATTAAATACTATTAGTTTCGTTGAATTCAAACTGAGTTAAACCATAACATAAAATTAAATAAAATCTATTGAATAATTGCAATTGTAATTAGTTAGTAACAAATAAATAATCAAATAATGACCTTAAGAATTTTTTACACTTACTAAATAATGGATGTAAAGTAAAAAAGTATATGCAATTAAGTAACAAAAATGCAACCAGTTTTTAATTTCAAAAAACGGTATAAATTTTAACTAACCTATTTTCTGTATTCACTATATTGTGAAACTTGTATTACATACTAATCTTGTATACTTACATACTTTATTCTTATATAATGTTTACGTCCATATTTTCTTTCGTACAAGCACTTTGAAGTCTACGCGTAAATAACGTTATATAAATATCAATCATACATGCAAAAAAGAGTGTACTCACTTGCGCTGTACATATGCTTACGAAGGTATCAGATGCTTATGTTGCAAAATAAACTACAAACAGTGTGCAATCTCGTAGAAAAAGTAAAGGAAAAAGCTTCAGTGCACTAGTTTTAAAACATTGACGTTCAAGTTATGTAGAAAAAGCTCGTTTCATCTTACTTCCATTAATTTTTCTTACAAAATTGTTTGATATAGGTTAGTTTAATAAACCACTTTGGATGAAATTTATGAAAAAAGCTGTCAAATATTCAATGGAGAGATATGAAGACTTATTGTATTAAATAAAACCCACGCTCAAACTTTATTTGAATAATTTTATTATGAAAAATGCTCCCAGTGTTTCTTTTATCAACTACGTTTTCTGTTTCGTTCAAGGAGTATATTTCTAAATTTGTTTAAGTGCTATTTTGACTTGCATTTTTATAAATCTCGTATCAAACATTTTACAACATAATATGAAAACTATCGAATGAATTTCCCAAAAAAATTTTAATTTTGATAAAATTGTTTTGTTAATTGTTTTGAAAAATGGAAATATTTTTTTTGAGAGCGATCATTTCATTTGTTTCATAGTCGGGGGGCTTCGCCCTCCCATACCTCTCACTGGGGGCTTTGCCCCCCCCCCCCTCATAGTACAGCTCGTATATATGTAAATAATACAAGGTGCACACGCCTTCAACGCGTTCTATTAATTAACTACAGCAAAATTTATACAAATTTTTGTCGCACATATTACGACAAATTTTATATGTAACTTGTGCGGACGTTTTTCCGTACTCATGTCATTGACTCTCACTCAATGTCAGTGCCAGTCACTCGTACCATAAAATCGACTGGCACTTATTCCCGTCAACTTTAACCACTAATATGCATCAATCACAACTTTCAGTTTTTCCTAATTAAAGTACAAAAAAAATTCTACATAAGAGCAGTATTGGCTCAGTGGTAAGCGTGCCTGTTACTGATACAACGCTTTTCTAGGGGTTATGGGTTCGATTCCCGGTGAATGCAGATTTTTTCAAAAACTGTTTTCATCGGGAAAAGTTCCTATGTAACCCCGGCTGTTTTGGGGTGGGGTTTTCCGTGGAATTTTCCTTCAGAATAGTTTTAGGATTTTTTCTTTGCCCCACAGGTCTTTGGGCCTGGGTGAATGCAAAACAGTGTTAGGGTTATAGGTAGGGGTTAGCGGATCCGATGCGCCAGGCAGGGATCGCCGACCTTACCGGTGAGGAGTGAACATCCTGAAATATGGAGTCCTATTCGGGGAAAGGCTACCCACTGGCGAGTGGACCCGCCGATGCACCGTTGGTGCAGAGAGTGTCATTTTAACTGGCAAGGTGTTCCACCGGAGATACTCGCACTGTGCCCATGGATTAGATATAATCATAACATAACATGGATTAGATAACATCAGTAAAAGGGCACGAAATGGGTGCGTCATACATCCCCACTCATAGGTGCTAAGTGGGTGATCCCGATGACCAGGCCAGTACGCTGTCGTCGTAACCCGATAAAAAAAAAAAAAAAAAAAAAAAAAACAGAAAATTCTACTTATGAATATCATATATTATAGTTGAAGTTTCACATGCTTTAATTAAATTTTACCTTGTACCCCTAAAAATAAAAACAATATACGCCACTCGAGCGCAAGCCTTTGCACCCTTGTGTGAACTTTGCGCCCTTCGACTACTTTGGGCCCTAGGGTGCCAAGTAGTTAGTGGGCGTGAAGTACACCCGCGGGCGCAAAGTGAAACTTTGCGCTCTAGTAGCGTGATGTACTATTTTTGAGAGATTTTATGTCTTTGTTTGTTTATTAATATTACATCTGTTTTACGTACATTACCTAAAATACGATTTTTATGTAGAAACTAGACTTTTCGTTTAAGATCGTGTTTTATCCTAATAAAATTCATGTCTGTAGTGCAGGTGTTAATAATATACTACTAAGTCGAGTTTTTAGTTTTTCTTCTATACACATTTGAGAACTTTTAAGACGTGCTTAGTTTTACCAACATATTATGCTAGGCAGTTTTTACATTTGAATTTATGCATGACATTTGTTTCATTTCATTTTTCGATTTTGTATATACCTAGATGAACTGTAAAATTTAATTTTTCATTTTTTGTTGGGTGAAAATAAATATTGTAGGGTTTTTAAACAGTTAAAATTTTCTCAAATTGATTTTGTATATATGGTATGCCAATTTTGAAAAAGTAAAAGTTTATCAGGTGAATGAAGATGAAATGTGGTTAACTTATTTCTGTCTTCTCAATCTGCATTGAATATTTTAGTTAATGTAGTATAAAGAATGTTAATTTTTTAATAATTGTTTAATCCTTGCAATATTTGTACAATGAAACGATTTACCAGAAGGTAAGTAACATTGCTTGCTTTTGTAAATTAAATTCAAAATTTCCTGTGTAACGAATGGCCTAACCTAAAAAATAATTTAAAATGCGTCTAAAAAATGTTTTTTTTTCAAAAATAGGCTTCGCCTGAGACTCACTGAATGGAACACCGTAGTGTGTTGACACATGATGTAAAACGTTTTTAGTTAAAAATGTCATATATATTCTTGACACTTCTCAAAACAAAAAACTTCTGATTAAAAACATTTTAATCCAGAATCCATGCAGTTTATTTGGTCAAATAATAAGCTGTGTAAAATAAAAAAAATATAATGATGCTGAATAGTACCGTGCGTTCTTAACACCATAAAATAGTTGTTGGTCCTAAAGAGCCGTTGATTTGCACTTCCTCAAGTTATAATTAATGAAAAAGGCTATTTGTTAAAACTGTAAGTATTTAATTAAGAATTAATTTTTCAAAACTTTGTTACTAGAGCAATAAAGTCCTGGAGCTTAATCTTTCTATTTTTTATCTCCACAATGAATACAAATGCATATTATTTTACCTATTTCAAAAGCTGGGAGATTTAAGTGATTACTGTCAGAGTTATAATAGAAAGCTAATTTCTCACTTAATGGATTCGTTAGTGGTCAGTTTTGAAGCTGCTGTTTCAATCTCGATAAATGTTCTGCGTCAGTTTCTTGACGCCTAAAATTGTATACATTTGAAGCATTTGAAGTTTTCGTTTCCATTCGATCTCTTGCGACTATAGGCATAGTTAAACCTTTTGTGAGCCCTAAAGGCTGTTTTTTGTCAACTTTGTTAGTTCTAATATATTTGTTGGCAAGGTAGTTCGACGTCTGATTGCCCTGAAAAGGACCGGTGAGCGGAAATCTTTCTTAGCTAAAGTTTTCAGCAAACATGACTGCCTGGATACCTTCAGGTGATCTTATCTGGTTTGTTAGTATAACACCAGACTGATCAGAAGAAAAACTACAACTTCTCAATAGTTTTTATGATTTTTTTCTCTCAATGTGCCATTTTCTACTTTGACCGTTTTTTTAATCTTTGGACGTTTACTGCACTCTCAATAGGAAAAATAGAATTTATACTAGATGCGCATCTAACCAGGGCAAGCACAAGGTCTGGTGCTTGCCTCGCAAACATGAGCCACCAGGTACGAAAACTACTATTTTTTGCGATATCTTTTAGTTTTTGTTGATTATTGAAAGTTTGCGTATACTAGAAAAAAAATGTAGGTCACATTGAAATATTACACAATTCATATTATTCCATACAGTTGTGATAGTAAAGTTTTAGATCTTAATAAATTACAAACTTTCATGTCCTCCATAATTTTATATATTTTTTAAAAGAGTTGTTTGATGCTTTCAAATAGAAAAAGATATTTCAGCGAGTCGAAAAATTAGTTTTTTTGATATACTTTAGGTAACGCAGTGGTATGGCGTAATTACACGTAGTTTTTGAAAAATTAACAATTTGTTAAAAAAATTAATGTTATGCACTTTGTGCTCTGTTCAAACCGATAACACTTATTATTTTATTGATAATTTTCTATTAATTTGAGCCTCTTGAAGTTAAAATTAAGCCAAAAATATTGGCGTTTTATTTTAAAGTTTTTGTAAAAAGCATTACTTAAATAAAACATGTATGCTTGGGCAAAGCAGGTAGGACGAAGTAAGTTTCTGAGCAAGTACCTGATTTGTTCTAATATTTTTTACTTATTATTTTGAATTTCTTTTAGATGGCGAGTAAATATAAATGGGTATAANATTTTGAGTCAAACGTGGGCGAAGGTTGGCAGCACTAGACCGCTCGTGGGGGCACGATACTGTTCATCTAGAGCGCTTAGTCGGCTCAGTCCTCCGAGTCGGCTGCAGCTAAAAACACGCGTGTATACTCTCTGTCGTGCATGTTATAGCTGTGTCTCTCTTTCTCTCTAAAGCGGGTATAAATGGGTAACGGAGTGATTTACGTCACGAATCAGACATTTTCTTTAATTATAAAAAATATCTTTTACTATTTTCAAGTTTTCAAGTTACCAATTCAATAGTCATCTAAGTACTTTAAGTTGTTAAAGACTGAATTAATTTGACTACAATTATCACTTTAATAATTACACAACATATTTCCTTTTATTGAAGTGTCTATTCGATTTGCTCTAACCGATTGCCTACTTTAGCCTCTCTCTCCCAGGGAAAAGCGGTTTTTAAAGTATTTTTTAATTTTTAATAATAGATAATAAACTAATAAATAATGACACAATATTGCTTTATTTCGAAGTTAGATAAATCTTCTATCAAAAAAAATTTTACGAGAGTCTGAGTACTAATTATATAAAGAAAATTAGTTTAATTATCAAGCATAGCGTAGATGTGGGTATTACTACCATTTTTTTTCAGTTCACTTTAATATGTCATTAAAAAAAGAAAAACGAATGAATCCACACAATTTTCCCAATTTTTTTATTTTTAACTTAATTGATTAACGGACAATTATTAATCTTTGGATTGATTATATACATTATAATTCTATTTAAAATAAATATTTTTATTGATAGACAGTACGCATCTAATACTGGTAGCACGCTTCAAGTACTGGCCACCAATCACGGGCACGTTTCAATTAAGTACTGGCTCCCGAATACTGTCAAATCTTATTTCATCTAACAAATCACATGTAATCACAAGTCCTCAAATATTCTGATTAAATTCATAATAAGGAAGAAAAAACACTTTTTTCTAATCCAGCTTGGAAAATAGCAATCTTAGTTTGCAAATCTTTTTTTTAAATATTTTTAGTAAAGCTTCCTCTTTTAACTTATTTTTTTGTTCATTTTCACGTACATTTTTTTGAATAAGTTTTGCTTTTTGCTTTTCAATTTTTTCTTGCTCTTTGAGATAAGCTTATTGTTGCTTTTGCAATTTATCATTTTTCTTTTGTATGCGAGTTTTATTTTGTTTTTTTCCCTTAGTTGTTTTTTTGCTTCTATTTCTTAAATTTTTTCTTCTAGTTTTATTTATTAATTTTTTGCCACAAAGGACGTGAAATGACTGATGAAGTTTTAACCTTAATTTTACATCCGTTGCTTGATTTTAATGCATCTTCAGAAGACCAATGGAGATAATCAGCAAGAGATTTTTATGGTTGATTAGTTTTTGGGTTTGTCCATTTATAAACAATGTGGTGTAACTAATATCAAGAGGTTATTTTGGATTTACCAATAATTGAAGTAGCGCCAGTAATACCTACATCTACCCTATGTTTACAAGAAAATCGAGTCGTTGGGTACTTTGACCAAAATTTGCTTATAATTCGCTTTCTATTAATTATCTGATGATAACTGAAATCCTTGACAATTGGAACAAAGCTCGATAACTAAGCCATCTCCCTACGCTTTAACTTTCTACAAATTCTTTTTCTTTCACTACTTTTTTCGCGAACTGTCTTACCACACTCTGATGCCCGTCTCAACCCTTACCATGACTTGTCTCTCTTGTTTCTTATGATAACCTCTCTAGTGATCTCTGCCAGTGCCAGTGCTGAAGTTTCTTGCTGACTCGGACGTCGTCACTATGGAGACTGGAGATCCAACAGAAGCGTGTTGAGGTGATTGAGAGCAGTGGATCATGTGTAGGCTTGATTCCGCGCTATATTTTTTCCTTACTCTTTTTTCTCTCTCACTCGTCTTCTTATGTACTAAAAGTGCCATAATAATATCAGCCTGTCCTTACGACAATCAGTCTAACATTTCGTCACTTAGGAAGAAGACTTTTTTATTTCAGATTTACTTTGAGAAAGATCTGATTTCGGATTTGCTCTAAGAAAGGTCCCATTTTGGATTTGCCATAAGAAAGGACCCATTTGGATCGAGCGCCAGGAAAAGGCCTATTTCTGCCCAACGTTTATAATATACTAGGCATTGATTACCATAACTTTCATTAAATGCAATCGTTCGATGAATACGTACCGGTACGTGGCTTACAGTAAATTTTTTACCAATTCAAAGCCTCCTTAACTAGGAGTTAATGAAAGGATCACAAGGACGTTAATTTATATTTATGAAATTTCGTAACGTTAAATAATAATTAAGAATTACAAACAGTTAGAAATTTTAATGGTACGTTGCGTTAGAAACATGAGCGCCCGAAAGGCGCGGTTGTTGTATGTTGGTGCCCGAGTCGCGTATAATGTTCTTCTTACCGAGGGCACAAAGTGTCAATTACCATGTGCACTTTAACATAGACAGATTACGGATCCAAAAATCTGCAGCTGCACAACCGTGTGAGGTAAGTATCGGTCGTATAGAACAGTATTGAAAGTTCATCTACCCCTGGCACCCTCCAACGACTCACCCCTGCATAACAGAATAAAAAAAAAAGTAATCACCTCCACCCTCCATTCCAAAAACCTCCCTCGAAGCGAATTCTCCCCAATGGTTAGTATCCTCCCCCCTTCAAAACCCATCTGCACCCACCTCACGATTCTCTCTCTGTACGGCATAGTTCCATTTTGAGTCAAACGTGGGCGAAGGTTGGCAGCACTAGACCGCTCGTGGGGGCACGATACTGTTCATCTAGAGCGCTTAGTCGGCTCAGTCCTCCGAGTCGGCTGCAGCTAAAAACACGCGTGTATACTCTCTGTCGTGCATGTTATAGCTGTGTCTCTCTTTCTCTCTAAAGCTTTAAGCTCAGAGCGTCGTCGTCTGTCGTCCTCGTAATCATATACGAACGCAAACAGCGACGAAGGGGGACACCGCTTCTCTCTCTGTGCTGCTCTGTGCTCTCTATATATCTTTGGCTTCCGTGGGTGTGTACTAAAAACTTCTTTGCTCGCTGTATGAATTTTCAGGATTTGTTTGTCCACAAGAAAAAAAGAAAAGAAACCAACAACACTCACATCGTTTGTTCATAGCGCGTGACAGTGTTCCTTGTGTTTATTTGCTTCGCATATGTGTATTGTGTAGGTGCGCGTGTACGTATATAAAGTAGTGCTGCGAATCCAGTGTATAAGTTTGTGTCACGTATACGTGATTCCATCGTCAGTATCATTACCGAGAAGAACAGAGACAGCCGCTGATGATACATACGTAACATGTAGGTGCGCGGCAGATCAGCTCTTGATTTGTTGATCCATTGTATAAGTGCTACTATGTTGTTGTCCTCGTGCAAAAGTGCACGTTCAATAATATATGTATGATAATTGTCGTCCATCTGTTGAAGTGTGGGTGCTTTATTCGCAGTGTAAATAAAAAAAAAAAAAAAAAAAAAAAAAAAAAAAAAACGTGTGCACGTTATTACAGTGTCTATACATAGTGATACATGTCTCTCTCCTAGTTCTCATAAGATCCGTGAATATAATATATAAAAATCAGCAAAGTTTTGTGCATCTTGTATACATACACAAATATCGGAGCAGTGTCGAGTTGTAGGGCGGTGCTCTACCCTCCACCACCGCCCTTCTTTCTTTCACCCTCTCGCATCTGTTGTGGTGTTAATTACTATTACCGTCATTCCCTGAAAATTTCTTAAAAATCACTTATCTCAAATTACACATAAACAACGGCAATATCGAAGGTTCGTTGTATATTACATAATACACGGCCATTAGGTGCAAACAAATCACGCCGAGCTGTTAAGCTGGTGTGAAATAAGCAAGAGTGCCGAGAACAACCATGACATGAGCGAGGCTGGATGCGGCTGTTCGAGGAGAAGTTGTAGTACAGTATCAAAAAAGAAGAAAATTTACCGAGAAGCCGAGGTAGCAGGACGAAGAGCTTGGGAGGACGACGCCGGCGCGAGGAAGGCGGCGCCGGCCCCGTATAACAGGCACTGCAGCAGCGTCGAGTGAGGCGCTTGACATCCTGCACGTTGACAAGATGCCGTGAGTGACTTTACATGATTTTTTGTATCGAGCTACTGTAATGGTACTTACATTTTTTCGGGGAGTGGGGATGAGGGTCGTCTGAGGGTCATTTGCCTCCACCCCTCACCCCCGACTGTAGCGGATGTAGCTTTTTGTCCTGTCGCGCCCGACATATGGGATGCAACGATGTGTCTGGTTTCCTCCCGCAAGTTTTTACAATAGTACAGAAACTTAGAGTGAAAATCATAATGAAGAATGCGATTTGTTAATAGATTCGGTTCATTTGAAAGGTGGCTTGAGTTTGTTGACCCTAAATCTAAAGTTGAGGATGTGCTAAAGTAATATATCACCGAACGGTGTACAAAAGAGAGTTTAGTTATTTTTGTGCGTAATAAACCATTGTTGTTAAATAATACAGTACTGGAGAAAACTTTAAGTTTAACTTTAGTACTTTTTGAAAATATTTTGGAAAAACGAATGAAGTGTATTATATTAAAAATATAGAATAAACTTATGGAAAATTTAATACGTTTGGAATGATATAGCTCAGCATATAACATTTAGATATTCAGTAACTAAAAATTTAGTTTAGAGTAAAAAGAACATAGGAAAAGTTACTGCTGGATGGTATAGTATTAGAACTGCTGAAACTTCTTTAAAACGATCCTGTAGCTTCACAACTTGATACAAATCGCTTTTTAATTACCAATTCGTCTCTGCTATTGTTAAATATTACTGTCTCAAAACAATTATTTGTTATATAGTTAGGTAAAACAATTAGTGAAAAGATAATTTTATGTACTTTATCGTGTTTTTTATTCACTAGTCCAGGTTTTTAAAAAATATCTAGCCAAAAAAGTGTCATACTGAAAATGTATTTCATACCGATTTATATGGCTAACAGACAGTTATATAAAGTTATTACACATGTATATCATTAAATACTATTAGTTTCGTTGAATTCAAACTGAGTTAAACCATAACATAAAATTAAATAAAATCTATTGAATAATTGCAATTGTAATTAGTTAGTAACAAATAAATAATCAAATAATGACCTTAAGAATTTTTTACACTTACTAAATAATGGATGTAAAGTAAAAAAGTATATGCAATTAAGTAACAAAAATGCAACCAGTTTTTAATTTCAAAAAACGGTATAAATTTTAACTAACCTATTTTCTGTATTCACTATATTGTGAAACTTGTATTACATACTAATCTTGTATACTTACATACTTTATTCTTATATAATGTTTACGTCCATATTTTCTTTCGTACAAGCACTTTGAAGTCTACGCGTAAATAACGTTATATAAATATCAATCATACATGCAAAAAAGAGTGTACTCACTTGCGCTGTACATATGCTTACGAAGGTATCAGATGCTTATGTTGCAAAATAAACTACAAACAGTGTGCAATCTCGTAGAAAAAGTAAAGGAAAAAGCTTCAGTGCACTAGTTTTAAAACATTGACGTTCAAGTTATGTAGAAAAAGCTCGTTTCATCTTACTTCCATTAATTTTTCTTACAAAATTGTTTGATATAGGTTAGTTTAATAAACCACTTTGGATGAAATTTATGAAAAAAGCTGTCAAATATTCAATGGAGAGATATGAAGACTTATTGTATTAAATAAAACCCACGCTCAAACTTTATTTGAATAATTTTATTATGAAAAATGCTCCCAGTGTTTCTTTTATCAACTACGTTTTCTGTTTCGTTCAAGGAGTATATTTCTAAATTTGTTTAAGTGCTATTTTGACTTGCATTTTTATAAATCTCGTATCAAACATTTTACAACATAATATGAAACTTCAAAAATTAAATATTTTTTAATGTTTACATTTTTAAAATGCAAATAAAATTAAGTTATGAAATGTGAGAAGCGTGTGGATTTAAAATTAGTAGACGATAGGCTAAATAATCTGAATTACGAGTGCAAGCTCATGCCTATTAATTACACATCAAATCGTTTATTGCCGTCTTTTCTGTGCTTATTCAATAGTAACACATAAATATCTTAAACTCTTACTCATGTCCTTTATGAATTTAACTCTACTTCAGATTTACTGTTATAATTTAAATGTTATTAGAAATTTTTTACTGTACTATGTACATATACCACAATAGTGTAGAGGCAGGAAAATAAGTAGCAGAGCAACAGTTAAACTAAATTACTGCAGTTTGATGAATAGGG
The DNA here is from genome assembly GCF_000648655.2 of Copidosoma floridanum. Next base: position 350,695 of record NW_019379529.1, on the reverse strand, counting down.
AGATAGACAAAAATAATCACATTATCAATTTTCGTTTGGTTATATAACCACCATAGTTACTTCATTAAATAAATATGATGATCAACTAAATTATCAACTTTTTCTATCAGCAATCAATCAAGAAAACACGTGCATACTTTAAAAACATTTCTTCAAATGAAACGGGCAAGATTTAAGAGTAATGTGTCATCGTTCAAAAATGTTTATTTTCATCAAAAATATTTTTTAGCTCACTTGATACTGATTTTCATAAGAATAATAATAATTTTAGCTTTTAGTTCATCAAAACTCCACTAAGTTTAAATGTAATTAAATAATAATTCATGTATGACTAAATTTAATGATGATTACAACCAAATATTAGAGTAGTGATAATTCAGAATCCCAGTAAAATACGGAATATAAAATCAATTATGTTTCTTTATACAAAATGGTGCTTCCTTGACGTACTGTTATAGAGACAGTAGCTCCAAAATTTTATGCATTACTTTATAAGATCACCTATTTTTTTTTGCTCTGCCATGCATAATACTGAGACAACGTGTTATATGTACCTACGTTATGTCCCCTGGTAAAGATCGAGATATTTTATGGCAAAATACATCACAAACAGTGTGACTAGAGTTCCCTTGACGCAGTTCTATTTTCTCGCATAAATATACTTTGTCTAGTGGGTTTCCATCTCCAAAAAATCATTCTTTCTATTTTTTCTTCTTCTAGACCAATAAGTTCCACATTCACCGGACATTTATTCAGTTGTTGGATGATAAACAATAATACAGCAACTTTTCAAACCTTACTCTGGTATGCTTTCTGTGACTCTTTTCGTTTCATGTATGCATTCACACCCGGACAGTCCTAGTGGTTGTAGCTCGAGGCCGTACGTGTAAGAGCCGAGAAAGACGAGAAAAGGCAGAAAGAGAGAGAGAGAGAGAGAGAGAGAGAGGGAAACTTATGAGTATAAATGTGTGGGTACGTTGAAAAGTGAACGAACAAGCAAGAGAAAAGGAGATGGGGGCGCGATCTCTCCGGAAACCTGTTTGGTTTCGGGGTCTGAGCTCTCGACGATGATGACGACGAGCCAAGCAGAGAAATGTTGAGCGAGAAAAAAGAGAGCTCCCCACACTCGCACGAATTTCATAGTTAAAGAGTTTTGCACTACTGGTTAAGTTCACGGTAAATTACTTGGTATTTCATTTTTTTTTTTTTTTTTTTTTTACATCTAATGGGGATGTAAAATACTAGGCTAACTCTGTGGATGTCTTCATGTAAAGAGTCTGGACTCGTGAACTAAATTCTTTTTTTTTCGTATTATCTCTCTCCTTCCGTTTGGTACTAACTCCTCGTTGTTTCATCCTCTTTTTCTCCTTCTTATTCCCAGGCTAACTTAAGAATCAAACTCCTACAAATCTATTTCACTCAGTTTCCCTATCTCTTTCTTCCTCTCTAATTTATAATCTGGTTACACCTATTTCTCGGTCATTATCTTATACTAGCAATAACCGTAGGTATATAGTCCCCTTAATTTCACTTTTTCTGATGATATTTTTAAGGTAATGTACTTCGTGTATGAGATTATTTACGAACTCAAAGACTTTCGTTTTTTTTCTTCGTTCGGAAATTACAATGTAACTTATTTAACTTCTACGTCGTATCTTTCTTGGTAAAGTAATGTTTTCCATGGCTAATAATTTCACGTATTCTAAAGCTCATTGCTACCCAAAAATTATTTGTTGAATAATTCAGAGTTTTAATGTTATAGGACGAAATTCCTGTGTCCATTCGCACCAAATTCCACGTGAATACGTGAATATAAGTAGAGCTATATCCACGTTTACGTGGATGTAGGGCTTGTAATATCCACGTAAGTAATAATGATACTATCCACACACCACTCCAGATGTTATCTGCACTATATAATACCCACGTGTTTACGTAAATTTGGTGCGAATAGACCCAGCCTTTACAGATAGTGTACGTTTCAAAAGTTTTTAATAGGGCAAAATTATCATGGTAAATTTTTTTAGTGATAAGGGCATACTTTTTATTACATTTTAAGGTTAATACATTAAAAAATGGCGAATGAAAAACTAAAACTATGATTCTACTTTTTAGAAAAGCCCTAGATTTATCTTCCTAAAGAGTTAAATGCGAATTGCAATATCTTGCCTGCACATAGCAGATTAACATATGTCATAAGAATTTTTTAATTTTTACTTGATGTTATATACAGGCACACGTGGTTCACTATAACCAAATCAAGTCTCAAAAGTCTTTTTTTGATTTTGACTCTCGCAGAGCTACCCAATCACAAATCTAAGGTGGCTACTGAACGAGTTTGGGAGGCTCCCTGTTAGACAACCGAAAGTGAGCCACGTGTGGCAGCGTCAGGGGGTAAACGGTAGATCTAGTACTTCTAGCAAAAACTAGGTACAGGGTTTTGAAAAAGCTAAACTTGAGGATAAAGCGATAAGTTTGGACTTTTTTAGATGCTTGTGAAGTGCGATCGAACTCCATTCCTGGCTGCTCTTGGAATAGTTTTTAAAAATTCTAAGGTCTGGGAAGAAGAGAGGGTAGCCAGAATAAATACATATAATGCTCGTCTTATTGATCCATGAAGTAAGGAATAATGTTGTCATTAAAAATATCATATTCACAATTAGTGTTTACAGCCATGTCAATAATGTAATTTTTTTGTTACTTTTCAAGACAAAAAGTTATTTCTTTTAATGAAGAATAAAAAAAATGTTCATGTATTCCGCATTTTTATTTATTTTTTTTCGTTATTGACTCAATTTACATCGCATTTGCAATAGTATATATGCTCTTTCACTCTTATGTATATGCCATCAAAAGAAGTTTCATTTTTGGTCAGGTCTTTACTATTTCGGCAGCCAACCTCGGGCCTAACGTTCGCCCCCTCACGCTGCACCGTAGACCCATCTTCGGCAACAGAAGGGGGACCTCCAGTACGCCAAACTACAATTTCTGACCAAGTAGATGAATGTCCCTTGCAACTCATCTTCTCAAGAAAAGATTAATGATAGGCTCGCTGTCTATACTTATTGAAGGAATTTGTACTATGTGTAGTAGAACACTATTGTCTACACTCGTTGCCATGCTGGTTGAACTATTCTTGTGATAAATTTTTCATATTAAAATATTTTTATACAAAGAGTCAAAAGTACTCTCATAAACTTTTGGGAAGATTAAATTTACTCTCTAAAAAGAGTAATAAAGAATTTTTACCCCTTGATAATAAAAATCATGCAATTCAATCTTTTTGAAAGAAAAAAACTTTAATCTTTTATTCGCCGTTTTTTAATACTTCAACCCTGGAGTGTAAAAAACGGACAAACGGAAACGCGACTTACTCTCTTGCTCAATCTCAACTGAATGCATCTTGTACAGATTTCATTCTGCAGTTGTTATTTTCAACGAAGTAGTTATCAAAAATTACCAGTTATAGGATCCTCAATGTAATTTTCCGCTATTTTTTTATTTGCATAATTCATAAGCATACTAACTTTGACATACATTGTTTGTGGAAAAGGCTGCAATTTTATTTTCAATTAAAACAAAAAGTTGCTGTTTGAAGTAATTATTGATTTCTGGCTGGGTAAAGCTTACGTCAAACTGTCACGAAAGTAGTCATTTTAGTGTTAGGGACAAGTAATGTCTTGATCAACTAAAAAATTTGATTAATTTAACCATAGAACAAAGTGATTATATGTTGAAGCATGTAATTGTACAGGTCAATTTGTATTGCACATCTCTAATAAAAATGAAAAATTAATTGAGTTATTTTAAGGCTTTGAATGAATATTTCATCAGTATTATATGACAAATTTATTTCATCGAATCAACAAGCTTAATGTTTTATCTCAGTATTACATCGTAAAATAAACACTGCTAGAAAGGATCACTGATGGTCGATTTTTCTATGAGACTCTGAAAGTCAGTTTCTAGCTTCTGGCAAGTCACCTTTAGCGTCTAACTTTGGAATCCTAACAGTAAAAAAGCCTCGAACTCGTAAACATGTGATTAGTACCTAATCAACATTTGAGAACTTCAACATTTAAGTAGCCCTCAATAAGATACATGAACTGACTGTACGGGGCTCTCTGGAGTTTAAAAGAAGCTGTATTATCCTGAAAAAAGAACACAGGCCAAAAACACAGATTCATTGCAGATGGAACGATATTATATTCTACACATTATTAAAATCAAACATATTAAACTCAAGAACGTGAAACAACTGGAACAAAATTAATATAGAGAACGTAATATCAAATTTTTCAAAGCCAAAACACAGCTTCCCAAGAAAGCGAGAACAGAAAAACAAAAAAAAAAAAAAAAAAGCAGAACGAAGTAGAGCGAGAGAGAGTCTAAGAAAATGTGAAAAAGAGCAGATTCGTGAGCGGCGCGCTGATTCTGTTCCTATTTGCACATTGACTGCAGTGCAGGTCGCACGGAGGCACGAAGCAAACGGAGAAAAAGTGCCTTTCATCTTCTGCAGCGCAGCTTATTCTCGCCTCTCCGCTCTCCTCTTTTCATCCCTTCGGCTTCTTCTTCTTTTCTTTTAAGCAAGAAGCGAAGTCGTACAGCGCCCCTAGACTAGCACCACGTATATACACATGGTATTATCCGTCCTTCGGCTTCTTTCTAACAGTCAACGCCAAAAAGCGTCGTAATCGTCGAGATCGTTAGCGCTGCGAAGGTGTATACATCAAGAGGAGGAGATGGAGAGGGACGAAGGACGCTCGATGCAAAATGTAAGCGGGACGGGGAAGAGCGAACGAGAGAAAGAAAGAGGAATCGGTTTTTAATTTGCATTATTCAGAGCTTCTTCTGCGCCAGCGATGCTTTCCCAACTCTCCGCAGCAGCCGAGAGCTGTCGGGGCGATAAGCGGTGGCAGAACTCTTTCTTTTTTTTCTTTTTTTTTTTTTTTTTTCTTTATTTATGCGCAGATAACGCGCCCGTCTGCCTGCCAGCACCGCGAACGTGGCTGGGCTCTGGTGGTGCCGCTTTTGTTCGCTCCGAAGACAAATTAGCTCAAGCGCACACGCCAGAATGAGCTGGATGCTGCATGCTTCTCAGAGCTTGGCCTTTTGCATGATATTATTTGCGCGAAAACCACTCCGGAGCTCCTACTTTTGGCGTAGGTGGACCACCCGAAAAAAAAAAGATTATTGTGTTCTATATAAAACATTACCGAAGTTTGCCAAATGTGGTTTGTCTGTTTTGGCCTTCAAAGTTTGCTTACTTTCTTGATTGGTGGAATTAGTCTTATTTTTTGGGAAGTCGAGGTAATGGGATTTCTCTACAGGTAGGGGTTGTGAGGTGCAATGTGTCTTTAAGGAGTGAACAAAACGTCAAATCATTGAGCACGTGAGAATCCATCGCGCTTACATCGTCATTCGAGTCAAATGTACAATCATTGCCTATGAATGGAAATGGTAACGATAGTAGTGATATAGCAACGATAACTAAGACTTATGTTTGACTGAAAAAAAAGAGAATAAGCTTTGTATCAATCAGGCAATTTCGTGTGTCACTCTGACTTTAACATCCCTTCAACGAGAGATCCCCGTGGGAGTAAGACACGAACGTATTGTTTGACATTTACCGATGTGGAGCACAAAAGTTTTATGAATGATCGAACTGGCACTAAGATTTGAAAAAAGTAAGACTCCCTATTGAATTTTTTAGAGCTAGTATTATCTTACATGAACATACGTCCATGGATTGCCTCAAAAGAGTGAGATTATCGAAATATCAGTCACCTCGACGGACTCCATACCACTGGAGACGAAATCGTTTGGCCTTATCAGCCGCACTCGTCCATAATTGTGAAAAGCAGCCACCCCTAGGAAAAAAAAAAAAGAAAAAGGAAGAGAGGGGAGGCGACATCAGAGATACGAATCCCTCGATAAATCGGGCGAGCCCTGACACTGCCGCTGCCGTTGGCACCGTCGCTGCGGCAACGCCGCTTTTGCCTCGTGCACTGCACTCTACCACGTAGAAATTGTTCGTTGTGGGCCGTGCACGTATATATACATGTACACGTATATATGTAAACCGAACTCCCGTTTGGCGTCATCCTCCGCTTCTTTCTCTGGCTCGCTGGCTGCTGCTGCAGATGGTTACTGTTGTCCGACTGCTCGGAAGTTTTTAACCTAACGGGCTTGCCGTGCTCCCCTTTTTTTTTTATTGCTACTCTCTCGTGTCCGTTAACAATGTTAATGCATCGTGCATTGTTTCTCGTTAGCTTGGACTTTGATGGATTTTTTGGAGCTTCTTTCTTTTCACGCGAAAATTAAGGAAAAAATGACGCTGAGTACACCCTTTAGCGTCCATGTGTGGCAAAGGAATAAATAATCGTATGTCGCTCTAACAATAAATGGTACTTGATCGCATTTTGATCACTCAAACTGTACTTCCAATAGTTTCATGCGGTAAAATCAGTTGGGCGCGGAATCATTTGAAGACGTCGCTTGTCCATACATGCGTTGAAGTTAAATCATGAAAATTGAATGTAGCGTTTGATGAGTAAAGTATTGATTTAATTGGTGTCATGATGAAATGAAAACGTGTGCTATGATGATGTATGATGACCAGGTATCACTTACTATAAGATTACACAATGTTCGTATCTTTCAACAGTTAATTAAAGACACTTAAAGAGACAAAGTACAAAATAGGATGAAACAAATCCGGAGAGCAACATATTTTGATAGATTCTAATTATGATGGTCTAGTTTTCTCATTTTTGCTCCTTACAATATCATTGGACTACTTGTAGAAAAGGACTTTTACGGAAGTAAAATCATAGTCTAATATCCACATAATATATATTGAAATTCAATATTCAATTTTAATACAAGAAATCGCAGGGAATAACTATTATTTTAAGTACAATTATCTGGTATTTATCCATCGATGAAACACTTTACTTTTTACGTTTCAGAAACAGATAACATTTATTGTTCAACAATCTTCAGTTTTACGGTGGAATTGTAAAAAAGTTTAAAAAAAGAGTTTACTACGGCTTTGATTGATAAAAACTGACTAAATAATAAGATTTTAGCCATGCTTCAAGTGCATGAAAGTATTCATTTTTGCTCATATATTAGCACGAGTGGGAATTTCGTTACTCAAGCCGACGGTTGATAGGTTCGCGAAAAATGGTAAAAAAAATATGTTGAACCTCTTCAACTGAAAATGACAACTTTTCTCTCACGCAGTACGAGGGAAATCACCCTTTCTTCACAAAGCTCGGTGTCAAACGTTGCTTTGGATCTTCTATACTGAAATTCAACAGCAGTGAGGGAAGAGCAGTAGCGATGGCACAGCATGAGTAGTTTTCGTTCGCATACTCTGCAGGAGAGAAAGAGTCGATGTAGGCTGGCTTTTGGCTCTATTCTATTCCCCAGCACTGCGGTGCTTCCTCCTCGACTGTGACTTACTATATACACGCGAATATGCGAATAGAATAAGCTAAACACCGGACTCTACATATACGCGAGACGTGAATAGAATTGAGCTTCTTCTCCTATGAGCTGTATAGGTACATATCTTCCCCTCTTTATACTCCTATCCTCTCTTCGTCCGCAAATGTGTCCCGGACAAAGACAGAGAGAGTGAGAGTCTATCAGGGCGCTTGTAAGAGCCTTTTCTAATGTGGCTTGCTCATCTTCGCAGAGATATCCTCATAAATGTATAGGTTAGACAGCACGATTTGTCATGGTACACCTAAGGGCCACGCTAGCCGTGTCTGTCGAAATCCAACTGAACGCGAAAGAACATTTACGATCACCTAGATACATACAATGGATGAGAGCTAGATCCAGTTATATTTATGTATACAGAATGAAAAAAAAAAAAAAAATTCAACCCATATGTATCTTATACAAACTATGATACAGAACTACATTTTTCAATATATATCTTGGATCGATGCAAGTTTATCTTGAAAACTTTCTTATCAATCAATCAATCAAACATTTCAGTAAGCTCATTCAACAAGAAGCGATTTAATATTCTTGACGTGTTTTTTTTACTTCAAAGGTATATTCTCTTATTTGTCAACATTTGTGTATCATTTTTAAAAAAATTCTTTTACAAAATATTTATCATATTTCTTTTCCACTATTGTTTACAGCTTGATTGAAAAAGTAATTTTATGTACTACTAGATAGATAAGTTTTCAACTTTTACTTGTTCATTATATTATTACCGTGTTGCATATCTCTTCGTCTTTGCTGTCTGGTAATGAAAGTATTATTATCTGTGTTATTCTACTCTTAGCAGGATAAATAATATTCTGACTCTGCGTTCGACAGATCGGAGACGAATAGCACAAGCTTTTTTTCATCACTGTTCCATTTGTTTTCACCTCTTTTGATAACTTTTTTCGAGAAGAATCAATACTTCAATTTCTTGCCAAAACTTTTCGTTTTCTCCAGTTTTTGTTCACTTTTACTGCAAAAACGACTTTTTATTTGTATTTCGTATACGTAGTACTTTTCGGTAGGTTTATTTTCCGCTGTACATATAAAGGTAGGTTACCACGGCAAGAGTTGCCAAATCGACCGTTTTGCGTCATTTAACTACGTACATCTTGCCTGGCAAAGGACCCTTGTACTTTAGCCAGGCTTGGATAACTTTCCTCTTCTGGACCTTCCTCTGTACTCTCTGAACGACCTGTCCCCATAAGTCTGGTGGTACCCGTGCGCTCACGGACCTCTTTCTCTCATGTGTATGAATAAGAGCTTAAATCCAAGCCACGGATCGCTCGTGCTTTGCGCGAAAACGTCACGTTACACCTACACATACGTGCATATATAAGCGCAGAAGAGACTAGAGAGCGAGACTCGCTGCGAGAGCGGGAGAGATAGCGCAAACCGGCAAACATCGCTGCGGCATATATATACATATATAAACGTCGCTGTCGTCGTCCTCGTGATGTAGATGTAGATGTACATAGGCAGCGGAAAAAATAGTAACGTATCAGCCGTGAGGTGTGTATACATACCAATAGGATATATACATAACACGCACCGGGCGCACGAGCCTGCCATTATTCTTCGTTTAAATACTTACTCCCCCTGCATACTGTACAGCGCATAATTCATGCATTCAGCCGTGCTGGAGCGACAGATCGTCTATTTTTTTGTCTGTGGTAGTCCCGATGATGTACAGTTTTTTTTTCCTTCATCAAAAATAACGTTTTTTGGGCTTAGAGTTTTTTTCAACAACGACGGTATTGTGTTGCTTCTGTCCTCGATAGCACTTCATGGTCCAAACTTTGTGAGTGAACAGTTGGTGGAATCTGTCCATCCGGTTTGCCAACGCACAGTTAAAATCTTTATCAGCCAATGAGTCATGCGACGTCCCATTGAAAAACTGTACGAACAGATCAGAGTTTCACTGGCTGTATATATTATGTACTAGCTATGCTATTGAGATCACCTCGTAGATTTTACTGTACGCTGACTGTCAAATACCTGCCGAGTCACATATTTACTTTGGAGGTACAATGGTTCATTGAATTTTATGGATGTATGTTAGTTATTTCGGATTTATGGCATTGTTGAAATTTTGTTCATTGACTTGTATGTTTAATTATTTTTGTGTGTCGAAAAGTCACAGTTGTTGATCATAAGCAGCTCAGCTGATCGAGTAAAAGCTTTATAATAAAATAACATAACTTTGGTATGTGCTTTAGTCAGCGTTTCAAACTATTTCATGTTGGTTAATACAGCGTTATTGATGCCCTCCATTTCTCATAATTGAACTACGTAGGTATCAGCGATCTGTTGGTGGGGAGGTAGAAAAATTAGTACTAAAGTCTAAAAAGTTTTTTTTATTCATTGATAATTCAGTTGAAACGTTTTGTTGGTACATGGGCCATCCTTATCAGGCTGAGAAAAAAAAATTAAAAATGCACGTTAAGAAATATAAGCAAAAAATACAACATTAGGTGACGTAATACAATTTTTATTTGCATAAAAATTACCCCAAATTCCAATAAGTTATTGTATACAAAAATAGTTGTCGTTGTGAGATTACGTGCTCATCCGTCAAAGGAAAACAATGTAATGGCCAGTAATGACGAAACTGGTGAATATACGAAAGAAGAATCATAACAAAAGCGGGACAATGAACTCGACTAGCGGCCTTTAAACTTCCTCAATAATAAAGAATACGTCTTGTTTAGTAAATGTATACATTACATCGTCTTTCTTATTAATACTATTTTGGTCATGTTTCATGCATTATGTGTCATCTGGAAGCTGAGTCTTTTTTCATATATGGGCTTATTATTATCAAGAACTTCTGTGTTCTTTCCAATCGAGTTCGTAATTGTGGTGTTGTTGGAGTTTTTATTTTTCTTACCTTCATCAATGCAAGTTATAAAAATACGCTTCGTCTCACCAACATATTATACTGCTATATAGTTTTTATAATTTAACTTGTAAATGATGACGTTGATCTTATCCCATTTTGTTAATTTTATCTATCTCCAAGCGTAATGCACAATTACATTTTCGTTTTCGATGTAGGTGAAATATTCTTTTTTCTAATAAATTAGGTGAATAGTTATTTTCTAATAGTGAATTTTTTATCCTTATAATATTTGACATACAATGAGGTCGAAAACAATGTTCCTTTTTTAGTCCACTGGATGACTCGAGACACAATATAAAATACATACTCGGGGACATCCCCGAATAAACAAGAATTTTTTTTTCTTCTAGTTATAAATAAGCCCAAACAGTTAAGTTTATTATAAAATGCAATTGTATGTATTCATTTTAAATGTTTGTGATGAGAATTAAAAATTGTTGACACATTGTCGATATAATCTTCTTTTGTATAAAGGATTACATCATCAATGTAGTAAGTATAAAACGCGGATGTGTGTTCAATTTTATCTGTTAAAATTGATAATTCATACGTTTCTAAATCATTCATTATAAGTTGAGCAAACAATGAAGAGACAGGTAATCCCATGGGTCTACCAAACCTTGGTTATCAAAATAGATTGTCCGTAATGAAATAGGTGTTTTCAAATAATACACTTCCTAATATTGTCTATGGAAATTTAACATTAAACGTTAATAAAATTTTTTTTCTGTCAATGCTTTAAAGGACTAAAACAAAGAAGATGCTAAATAATAATGAACTAACATCTAATGACATTAATCTATAACTATGATCAAAGTGAGTAATTGGTAATTTATATTTCAATTCAAACCTATCACTGATATATAATGTATAGAAGTATTGACATACGGTTAAGTTAACTGTAGATAATCTTAGTGATTAAAACACGTAGGGCTGTTACTAAAGACTCAATATTGGACACGATCGGGCGTAAAGGAACATTCTTTTTATGTATCTTCGACAATCCATTAAATATTTTTCTAGAGTTGAGGATGAAACATTGTTATAGTTATGTCTTTGAGATGAATAATACGTTATTACTATGATTCTTAAAAATAACACTAGTTTTTTTTGTAGAGAAGTTTACAGAATTTTAGAAGTAATTTCGTAAACTGTATAGTATACTATACTGAAGATTACGGTAGATTTGCGAAATTCCTTCCTCAGTTTTAGTCAGTGATTAAATTAACGTATAATCCAAAGAACATTATAAAACAGCTTTGAAAATATGATTATTGAAAAATCTGCCTAGTTACATTGATACAATTAACTGCTAGAAGATTCGGAAATTTCTTATACAGTTGTAAAATTCACTTTAAAGGAACTGAAAATATTTGTTAATCCAAAAGTATTGTACAAGTGTTACACAACCTCTCTAGCCCTCCAAATACTTGTCTGGTCGGCTGCTGATAGTGTCAACTAGATTTTTAATATACTTAACAAATTGCTGTAAATATTATGTAAAACAAACTGAAAAAGTTGTAGACTATTGAGAATCTATATTATCTGTATTAGCATGCAATTACTGCTAACACTTAAATTATAATCAAGACTTTGTTCAGGAAATGAAGACAACCTGTAAATGCTCAAAACTTATTAGATGATCAATCATGTTTAATCCAAAAACTAACCTTATTGCAAAATTTAATATTTACAACTTGATCTTTAGAATTAAACTCTCTGAATAAAGTGAGTCTTGCTGGATAAAAATCTTTTCAACATAAGATAATTATGATAAGTACTTTTCATTTTTGTACTAAAGCTTAAGGAAGTCGGAGGTGTTATAATCATTCCAACGAAAACGTATTAAGATAACAATTTAAGGTTCAAAGCTGATATTACTCAATCATATGTAAGCAAGTGAAATATCTTTTTGGCGTACACGTGTACGCCTTCCCATTCCGCACACAAAGTCAACAGTTTTGGTCACAATAAATCCAAGTTATCAATGATCTCATCAATCGGTGAAAAATTTGTTGTGCAACATAAAACAAGAAGATCAACTATATACATGCAACTTAAATACACGTCGTGCATGAATTCAAGTTCTTAGGCAGGATAATTTTTTCTTCGAAAGAGTATCCACGCACAAAGTTATACAAGATATACATACACGTGCATATATACTAGTTTACTGAATCGAAAATTATGCGTGCATGCTCTGCTGAATGAACAGACATTAGAAGGAATATTGCCATCCTTGTGTGGCGTTAAAGATTTTTTTGTTTGTTTTTCATTACGTATTGGCTTTACAAATACATGTAAATTCCTTTCTTTGAATTTTTGTATGCACATTTTTATGCTCAAGTAAGTCTACAAGTGTATGCAAACGAGCAATAACGCTTGCAAAATCTTTGCGAGAATCTTCTGCACAGCATGGACTATACTGGTGATGATAGAATGCAAAAGGTAAGAGGAATATAATCATTCGATGTCAGAGATAATAGTTAGAGCTCTATCCGTCAAAAATAAGATGAAATGTAAGACCATTATATTACCTGTATTTGCCAGATGGTTCAATAACGTTCCATATCCCTAGTTTGGAAGAATAGTTTATCTAGTGACCTCTCGACAAGTATCAATGTGCGGGTCAGAAGTTTATTGCAAACAGATAAAAATACTTTTCTATCATACTTAAGTTAAAAGTGGCATTAACCGCCTTTACTATACATAATGAGCAGCTCTTGATACGGTATACCGTAATATCACAAACTAGTGTCTAAAAAAAGGTTGAGTGATAATTAGATGATAACTAGGTAACAGCTTTGCATCATATTCATCTGACAATAACCTAATTTTCATTCGATTACTGCTTGGTTTTCATCTGATTACCGCTTAAAGTAGACCAAGAATAGTAACCTGACATTTATACAATTTTCACCTAACTAATAAAATTAATCTTATTTCTACATGAATTTTACCTGACGGTTAGCTAACGTTCGCCTAAAAGACGTCAGTTGATATTTTGATGATTATCAGGTTATAATCAAGTTAAAACCAAATAAGGTGAACTTCATACCAAATTGTTTGGTGATTAGATATTACTTGATTGTTACCTGACATTTACCAAAGGAGATGCGATTCACGGCGGAAGCGGATCAAATTGATCCTCAACTATTCTTGAGTATCAAAATCTTACGAAAATTCAATGTGGAATGGAATTTTACGCGAAAATGATAAAATAGAAATAAATATAACTCTTGAGATAGCTTGGCCTTTTGCACGCTACACTGAAATCAGAACTTATCGACACGATGTCGTAACTTTCTCTCTCGAGTGACTCGCGCAACCACGGACCACGGCAATACTTAGATACCAAACGGCTGTGCCTAGAAGGCAAGAGGAGAAACAGACATAAAAGGGACGCAGTCTCTGATTATAATTATGGATGAGCTTGGGTTCGTTCAAAGCCTTAAAACATATATATACACAGATACACCATCTTCTCAAACGATGTAATTGTAGAGGTTTACTGAATGTATATCTTTACAATTCATTATAAGCATGTTAGTGTGCGCTTAAACGAAGAAGACACTCACATTACAATTGCTAGTTTAATATCGATTCACTTGATCGAGTTAGAATAGTAAACTATCTAAATATTGTCGCGCTCCAATCAGAAGTCACGAACTTGCATCCATTAGAATTAGTAGATATTATTAAGATTGTTTCATTGTGCTTAGTGCGAAAACACACGAACTCTCTAACACCAAAACTATCAGATTTTTTCTTATTTCTGGCTCCTTAATTATTGTCACGAGACTTTTCATGTCTTAAAGTTAAAATTTTTCAATGCCTTTGATTTCACGGTTAGTGATGTTACTACTCCAAACATTTAGGCTACATATTTGAAATTAAAAAAAGGACTCATCAGACCCATTTGTGCAAGGATTCTATTTCGTATAAAAATAAAGGAAAAAGTTTCCTCGTACATCAGCAACAAAAACAGAAGTAAATAATACATGCGTAATAACGAGAAGTACTATCGAAAAAGACAACGTGAGAGAGGGAAATAATGAGTAGGTTGTATGTGGTAAGGACTGGATATTCCAAAAATTGAGTTCTCTCACATGCGTATACAGGCGACATTTCGGTATCGATTGATACGCTTTCTTTCTGAATCATGTTTTTACTGTGTTCCTTTGGGATTTGATACCAATCGTAGATAATTCAAATACGCACGTGACGATGACAACTGACTATTTTTTTTCCATCCTTTTTGTGACGAGGACGACATGTCCACACCATAAGTTAATCCAAGTAATAGCAGTTGATCAACAAAATGTGTTTGTGCGACAACGCCCCCTTATCCACTTTAACCTCCTTCAGTCCTCCGTTGCAGTTTCTGTCGATGTTGTCAGCGAGAGTGGGTTGGGTTGGACGGAAAGTCGAAAAACGCTCGATGAAATGACAAAAATCAGCCGAGTCGAGAAAGTAAACCGAAGAACACGAATGTTTGATAGTTTTGAGGACGTAGTAGTAAAATAAGACATGTATTTTTTGTGTTTTCGAAAATGTATATGATTGATGAGATGTACTCGAGGTAGATGTACAAAAAGCAGCTAATAAATTATTTTCATATTCATGTACTGACTAGTAAACAGTACCGTGTATGGGAAAGTTGACGCTAATTTTGTGTGCACTGACAAAGTTTTCATTACGCATGTAAATTTAGTATAGGTATAGTCATGACAATGTGTAGGTGAAATTATATGTTGTTGTATCATAACTTTTTATCTTCATTATTTAGCAAAATAATATTGCTAGAAAATCAGGTTCATTAATAGTTATTACAATGAGAGTTAGAACTAAGCTTTTCGTGAAAATTCTTGCGTTAAATGACAAATGGTGGTTACAATCAATATAAGATTTGAAAAAATATTTTTTTTCCCCTTATTGATTCCTTGGAAGATGAATCTTATGACCCACAGTTTACTATTATTAGCCAAAAAATGTTCCATCTATCAGCTCGACAGTAAACATTTCCATGGTACCTAAATAATAGCTAGTGACCTCAGTGTACATTTGAATAATCAAATCCAACGTTTTAGTGAATCATCGGTCAATCGTTCACAATGGCATTTAATTGCATTGACAAGCAAGTCAACGATGGATCCAGCTTACTCACTGCTTTGGTTTTCTATCAACATTCCCATCCATCAAACGAAAAGTCACCTAAAATTAATGAGTTCATTAGGCGCGACCATGTACCTAATGCACGCGAAAACCACTAGACTTAATGGCAGCATACGTATAAAAAATCTGATAGAGTCAGAGAAACTCGCTCTCTGCTCAGGTATACGTGTGTACGGCTACACGTTTCCTTTCGCGATCGAGCGGCGCGCTGAAATTTTTGCGAGGCTCTCGCGTGTGTTATCACACACGAGTAATCGTTTGTGTGGAAACGCGTGGATGTATCGCAAAGCCAACTCTCACACGTGCAGCCGCACACCCGTTTACACTCACGTACACACATAAATGTGTGGCGCGGCGCTTGGTAAGTGGGTCACTGCCTGCAGCCTCTGCTACTGGCGAAGCTAGTTGCTGTGGCTTCTCGGTCCGAGGAAACGCAGTAAGGTCGACGGGCGAGCAAGCGAGCGCGCTCCCGCACCATTAAGATATTTCTCTCTCTTCTTTTTCTGTGCTCGCCTGCCCGACTACTACACTAGCTCTCACAAGAGGGGGATGGACGGACGCTGAGGAGAAACGCGGGCTCTCGAGAACTACTTGCTTTTGCTCTTCACCTCCTCTCATTTCTCCCGACGGCAATTTCACCTTCTGGTTGACTTGCACTTGCAAGCAAAAGAGTCCGGGTGACATATAGTCTACATATATAAGTACGTCATGCATTACAAAGACATGAAGTTTTTTTAATATGGGTACAGGAGGGGGTTTCCGCTCTTTTTAATGTTCAAATGAATACCTCTCGATTCGACACAGTTTTAATTAAGGTTTCGATGAGATATTATTAAATAAAATGAGCTCGAGGTGTTAGGAAGACTCAATTTTTACTCAATTCGTTTTTCAAAATGAGCACATTTTTGTATTTGACAGGATGAAAGATAAGATTAGGTGGTTGTCTTGATAAACCAATTGTGAACATAGTTTCTCAGATCTTAGGTTTTAAATATTTCTTCTCTATTGTTTAGATACACATGGATCCTTTGTTTTATGCTGAAAATCAAAATAACAAATGAAATTATCAGTTTACTTATAAGACACCTGGATTTATTTAGTTATAATTGTGGTCTAATTGCAAACTCAATGGCACTCATTATTCGACTTTTTTTCGAATTAGGTCTCATATCTTGAAGTAATTTCATCTACGATACAAAGTTTTATCATAATTAATGCATTCGCTACAATGTGATTTGCTGAGTGGATGAATTTCATGACTTGTGAGTTACATGGTGTACCAGTAGAGAAAAATCTTGCAAGTATTTTAATCTTGATGGTGTCTACTTACGTGAATCTAATTATTGTTAGATCTCTAAAGTCTAATTTATTCGATAAAAGGAGAACGAATTAGTTTCAGCTCGCACAACTGACCCTTGCTTCAGATAGTAATTTATACAATTTACCGTAAAGTCGTTTGTTTTCGTTTATGATTACCAATACCTGACGTATGGACTGACTAATGCACGTACTAAAATCTGTAGTTGGATTGAGATAACTAATAACTTTTCCTGGATAGAACCACGGTAAAATCGGGTAAAACTAATAAATATATTACTAACTACTGACATAAATCTGAAGTGTCATTGCTTGTCAATAGAAATGTTTAGTAACTGTGGTACGAATTTTACCCTTAGCAATGGTAACATTCAACCACTGTTACTCGATTGCAAGCTGTAAAACGATGAAAAACTTGTATCTTCTTGTGGTAGAAGATTTTTTTTTGTAACTAGGGGATGTAGTTAAGGTGGATTAGTATCTACTTGCCACTATCTTCACAACGTATGGTTGTACAAATAGCTCTTGAATTGTAGCCAAAACAGTATACGTACGCTTTCTTCTTGTCAGAGGGAGTTTGGTCAATGTACTATCATGGCTTAAAACTAAGTCTAATGCATCGATTAAGATAACCTGTGATGGGTAGCTCCACTGTTTTTTTGGAAAACATTTAAATTGGATGGAAACGTTTACATACAAAAGAAAAAGAATGCAGACCAAAGAAAATTTTTTAGATGCGAATGGCAATTACTGTTGGACACTTTTTTAAACTTAATACTGCGTGATATGAGAAGGAGGAAAAAATAACTGTTTCGCTAATGCACAGAATACTCGGACACAAAAGTTTCATCATGTTATCAAGTGTACACTAATGGTTCTGCTGAAAAAAGTGAGCATTAAACTGATTGCCGCGATTTTATCAAAAAGCCTGTGTCAGTTTAAGAGTCACAATTAATTTACTAAACTATTAACAAATCGAGACTTGAACGTAATATCGAAAAAAAGTACATGCGACTACTCAATAATGATTAACATTTTTCGACTGATCGAAGTTTTCTCGTCGAGTATTCAATGTGAGAACGAAGACCATCTCGAACAATATCTTCTCATAGATGTTAAAGTTTCTTTGATCTGGAGTGAACAACTCGTGATATAGACACCGATAATATGTTTAAAACGTTCTTGACTTTTGTTCGTCAGTATAATGGAGCTACACCAACACTGCAAGTTTATCGAGTCCAACGCCAAATAAGATAAGAAAGACGTTCTACAAAAAAAAAAAGACTCACGAAAACAGTAGTTCTATTTACATATACTTGAACGGTCATGCGAAAAATGTTATAGCATTTAAAAATAAGAAACCATAATGCTTAACAAGAAAAGGTAGAAGGCACTTTTTGGCAAAATATTACAAATTGTTTTGATGCAGATGTAGCATTTTGTCGAAACTTCTAATCGTAATTTTGCAGAAAAAAAGTTTTTGTGTTATAACTTTTCTAGGTTATACTTTAGTCTTATGTATGATATAAACATAAGTTTCTCAGATAAATCTCGTTGAACGTCAGCTTTACATACTAACGTTAGCAAAAAAAATTATATAAAAAAATAATTAGCTTTGTTTCAATTAGAGAGAATAAAAAAAATTAAGTTTGCAACATCATGATGTAAATGTAATAATGTCCATAATTCATGTTTAACAATAGACATACTACTAGCTGCTATTAGTATACATTTGAAAATCCAAAGGTTTTCGGATAGCTATAACTCGCTTTGAATTAATTTAAGGTGGCGATTTTTATCGACTTGATAAAAACCTCTGAAATTCTGGAATTATAGGTAAATAAAGTATGCCAAATTCATTTGCGATAGTAAAACACTGGGGTCAACGACTTGACTTTTTTGCAAATCGCTACTGAAAATTCACCAGTTTAACACCTACTCTTATGGACAGTGGTCACTAAATCAATTACATCTTCTGAAATCTTTAATTAACCTCAAAAATTTAAAATAGTTCTTATGTAGTTTTTTACAAAGAATCTATTAAATTCTTAAAAATATAGGGTCAACGACTTAACTTAAGAGAAAATCAGAAGAAAAGTATGAAATATTAATCTGGCTTGCCTCGCAACATCTCCCAATTTTCACAATTATAATGTCACGGTACTTTTCTGGCAATTTCTTGATCTTGTACTTTGGTTTTATCAAAATAACTATATTTACTAAAAAATTTACCGTTGAAAAGTTTGGATTTTTTAGGGGTCCTTGTGGCACCCTACCCTAGGTACGGTACCAACCGTCCAAGCCATCTTAAGCCATCTTTTATCCTGCTGAATCATAGCTGTGTGAAAAAATTATACACTTGCCCACATATTACGGCCATTAGACTAATATAATCAAAACATCTACGATAACAGTACCACCATTGACTTGTTGTTTTCACCGTGGCATGCATTATGAAACTCTTAACGGAGAAGGAAACATTACGAATCTCCGTTTAATGGCAACTTAGTAAAAGCTTATATGTGTACATATGTATGTATGTATGTATGTACCTTCAGGATTAAGATCATTTCTGTATGGTTGTAAAACATTTTTATTCTGTTGAATGTCAATGCGACCATTCACCCTGTAAACGTTCACGCCTTATTGACTTTGAGTGACTTAAATGAGATACGTTGCGGTTGTTAAAGTGGCTTACATCAAAGTGCCTTTGAACAGCTTTTCTTATCATATACAGATAAGATATAACACATTAAAATGTTAGTTAAAATCTAGATACTTTAAAGTATAAATAAATATTCAAATGCAAAAAAGCCATCTAACCTCGACGGATATTGAACATTTAAACTTATTATTGCTGATCATCTTTAAGTATTAAACTTTTGCAAGCATCAGGGTAAAAGATATCTTGTATGCTAAAAAAATTAACTGCTGATAGCTCATTGTACCGATTACTAAAAGTGAAAACATACATGTATCAATTAAAAACTTTTTTTTTTTTTATAGATAAATTATTATTTATATATAGATAGACAGATACATGGATAATTATCTACGTTTTATATTTTAAGTTCTGTTTTTTAAGTTTAGACACAGCAATCAATCATCCTACCTTAAAGTTTTAATGGGTTTATAATAAAGCCGATGTCTTTTTGGCTGTTGGCCGATTGTGTGATTTATTAAAGATGGATGAGGAAATATTTGATGAATATAAAGTGCTTTTATTTCAATTGGACTTTATATTAAGTATGTGGTTAGAAGATTGTATACTGCCATGTGGTAATTCTTTGTGATAATTAAATTGAATTGAAAAATGTTTATTATAATGAATACGCACAACCTGTAGATACATCTCCAATAAAAAAATAAGGAAATAGTTACTAAAAGGACACAGTTTTTTCTCTTATACACTCGAAGTTAGACCCGAAGTTCGTAAATTAGTAACAATGCCAAGGACATGGTTTATGGCAATGGTGCAAATGCAAAACTTTGACACGAGGGATGCTAACTTAACTACAAGTTAAAACTTGCTAGTTTTTTGTTGACCGTTTGTGATTTTTTTTTGACAGTTTTTTTCCGTAGTACATTTTTATTCTAAAAATTAGTGATATAAATGCTACAGAAATGTGTGCTATTGGGTTTTGCATCAAAATTATTCACAAGTCTTGGTGGCTTAAGATATTTGAAGTGCAAAGAAAATTGGATATAAAAAAATGCAGTAAAAAGCTTTGTTTTGTCGAAAATGGCTAGTTAAAATATAGAAAGACTCCTTGAACTTTTTCATCCAGGTCGCTAGATAACATTTAGAATGTTCGAAAAAAAAAATTCAATTTTCTTACCATGGGTACAAAGTGAAACTGCCGCTTTGCGTCCTCGGGCCACACTTTGCGTCTTTGCAATCACTTTGGGCCCACGGGCTCATGTTTGTACTTTGTGCCCTGGTGACGTAACGTACCATTGACATTCATTACTGTTCATTGGCTTTTGACCGATGAATTAATAAATGGAAAAATCAGCTCAAAAATTATTCCAAAAAACCTTTTGTAGGGCTAAAAGATATCTAAAAAGAAAGATGCCTTGATTTTTGTTACTAGATACAAGATGATTTCCATTGCATAAGACTTACGACTTTGTCCTTACGCTGAGATTGAACCACTTCTTTAATGTACTTTATGTTGGCACGCTCGAAACAATTCTAATTTCTGGAACCAATCAACTAAGTGCTATTTCAGTACCTGAGTAGAATTCTATGAAGATTAGAAGAATCACTTTTAGAGCTGTGTGATTTTCAAATTGAAATTTCATTTGAATGAAAAAAATGGCAAAAAATCTGTCCATCATTTAATTAATCTACCTAGCATACAAGAATTCGCGGTATAGACGACTAAAGAAAGTTAGTAAGTATAACAGAGTAATAGAATTTTCTTCTCCATTTCACTGGCACACTGTTTCATACTCCAACACTATACTCAAATTCCATAGAAATTCACAAAGTTTGAAACGCGTATACATATAGTAAAGGCTGTACATGAGGGTATACGTAAGATATACTGGAAGAAAAACGCACACACACACACAAATGAAAGGGGTAGGGGCGAGATTTCCGCGTGATATAAATACCGTGGCACACGGTACGGCGGGCGAAATGTAGGCCGTGAGTTCTTGCGCACGAGAGGGGCTTATTCTCTAGCGAACGTGCACACGTCCACACGCACATTCACCAATATACGTGCACTCGAGAGTCCAAGCGCAAAGTGCACCTGCTTGTGCGCGTCTATTCTACCTCGGCAAATGCCCTCCTCCTCCTTCTCCTCTTGCTCCCCTTCTCTTTGTTTTTTTACTCTTGCTCTTACGTACTAGCTCTCCCGCTGAGATGTGTATGTAACTATACTTCAAGTACACGTGTGCTATATATACATGTGGATTGGATGTCTGGCGTACAATGCATACAACTCTTACTTGCTACGTGTGCGATCTTGGTTGATTCCTTTAATGGAAATCGTACTGGTTCTCTTATGCGAGCTGCTAACAACGCGTACGCAAGTACGTGTCTGTGGCTATAATGCCCCGAGCTGTGCTCTCGATTATTCAATGATTGCAAGCGCTCCTCTTCTGGAGTTCGGTCAATTGCTTGGATGAGCTTTTACAACGACGGATTAGCGTGTGCATGCAAGTGTCATTTGTATGGTTGTCATCTGTGTATGATAGCCTGGGGTTGATTGTGTCTCTTTTGATTTGTCACAAAGTATCTACAAAACTATTGGGCTACAAAACTTATAACACATATAAAACTATGGGTACTAATTTCTTAAATGACTTATGACATTAATTGTCTCACTTACTGCACAATCCATGGGTAATAGAGAATATTCGATCTGTGGTACATGAGACGTAAAGACCTCATTATAATCTGATGGTTCGCAGAGTCAATTAGAATATAAACTGTGTTTAATTATAGAGTACAGCCAGCTAAAGAGGGATTTGCTTTCATAATTCACACTGTCGTTAATTAATTCAGTTGTGGTTGTATTTTAAGAAACTAAACCCTCCACCTGATTAAACAAAAAAAAATTCTAGTCAGGCAAAGTAACGTCATCTTGAAACCAAAAACAAAAAAAAGATACTCAAATCAAATAAAACGTTGTAATCTTACTAGTCAAAATTTATTCTTTCTGTCATTATTTCCGCTGCTACAAAACTACACGAAAACTACAGACTCTAAATATCAATTACATTTTTACACCTTTCATCTATTGATGAAAGAAATAACATGTGGTAAACTCTTACGTGCTTAAAAGAAAGTTAAGAGAATTTATTTCATCTAAGATCACTCTCTTGCAGAAATAATCCGTGCAATCAAAGTACCCCAGATAAATACACTAAATAAAGTGCTGACACACATTTAACAAGTTTTCCTGTTTAGAATTGAAAATTACAGTTAGTTACCTTCCTCCTATAATAAAAACGTACGAATCTTTTAAGAAATAAAGAACCTACGTCTCTACCTGATACCGTCTCTTGCTTCATACCTGACATAGGTATATCTTACTAAATGAACACACTCATAAATCGATCCTACCAACAAATTTTAAAAAGGTTTTAGCTTCTTCTACGTTGTTGATACAAACTATATTACAGAGCCACCTTACTGAATTATCGTCAAGAATGTTAAATGCAGCCTTATATTTTGGTAATGAGAATATAAAATAGAAATAATATCAAACTTATTGATACTTTCCAACAAAGGACTATCAATTTAAGAATTGTGTTTTTTCTTTTGTGAGTATTTTCATCCATCGACTACTTTTTTAGAACTATTTTAGAACGCAAAATGTTGATAAAATGCAACTCTACTCAAACCTTTAACTTTGACCTACACATACAACTTTGTAAATACATAGAAACATTCATCTCACTGTAAATCTGTAAAGCGCTCTCTCACTATTTTTCTAATTCGAAACGTATACGATGGTAAGAGTTAGGAGCCAGTCGTACGATTTGCATAATTTTTGAATCTATCAACCATAGATCGTAACCTAATGTTATATAATTATAGAGGAAATCCATGAATACCACACAAACATCTATCAGTAAAGTGCCACCACAAAAATAAACTAGATTTGGCATTGAATATAGTGTTGTAAAAACCTTAGCTCATTTAAATCTCAAGATTGAGCTAAGAACGAATTGCACTCTTGGCGTTAAATAAAATTTACGCTAAAACTTACTTACAGAAATCTTTCAGCAACTCTCGAGATGAAATCCGCGCCTCGACCGTTGAGCATCTTTTTTCATACAGCTTCTTCTTTTTTTTCCTTTATTCTCCACGCGGCCAATCGACCTTTTCCCCCTTCTTTCTCTCACAAAAGTTTGGAGTTGGACAGAGCGTTTTTCAAGGCAAGGAAGAAACGAAAGAGAAAGAGAAGCACCGAGAGCCTCGAGGGCGAGTCATATGCCTATCCTGTTCTCACTGTACTGCTATTCCTGTATATAAGGAGTAGCAATGAATATGTGTATGTGAATACGTGAGGGTTTTTATTGTATTTACGTCGCACGGGGGATGGAATATACCTATTAAGGATTTACAAAAGGAATGTGAAGAGGGGAGTAAGCAGATACCAGGAAATCGTTGTCACACGAAGATATGTATAAACGCGTGCTATGGTGCATGTAATTTTTAAGTCTTCAATGAGAATTCAATTTAATTGATACTTGCCTTGCAACCTTGATGATGGATGCCTTCGCTATAAAGTATGCGGTGTTCGTCATATGTTTTTTGTGTAGTTGTCGACGTAATCTTATACATTCACATTTTAAAGATGATAATTGTCAGCTTTATGAGTGTAGACAATATGTATTACTCTATTGTAATCCAATAAGACTATTGATTTACATAATCAGATAAACATCTGAAGTTTTCTAGAACAGAGTATACTGTTTAGGCTCGTAACTTCGGTAATACGTCATATTGTTTTGCATGGAAAAAAATCTGAGTTTGCAAAGAAACAATAACAGAAGCTCTGGTGATGTCTGCTCGGGGCTTCGCTTGTGGTATCTATCCGCCTACTTCCTCACCTGCCTTATGTGCTACGTGTTCCGTTTTAAGGCACCCATATTGCCACTACTTCGAATATCTGTATTTGTTTTTTACTTACGGTGGCTTCATAGTAAATGGCTACTTGGTACGAAAAGTTATATTTTTACGAAATTATCCTAGATTTCTGCAGTTTTTTTTCCGAAGACGTCAATAAAAGTAGTTGAAATACCATCCTTAGTATTCATGATCACTCCACGGCCATCAACATTATATAATATTATATAGAATGTTATTACATGTAATATATAGCAACATATAGTGTTTCTCATACAATTTAAAACTACATAACATACAGTTTTATCAAACTTTTATATGGTTTAAAATATTACTGTCGTACTCCACATACAATAACGAAGACTTTTAAATGACTATTGAAGTAAAAAAACTACATTGTTTTTCAATATGTTGAACATATGTCTTTTTTAACAATAAAATACATACATCCTCTATAACTCTTATAAGTATGACTGTCGTACTTGTGTCACTTTCGCTTGTCTCGGACAACAACATTTGCACTGTTGGGAAAATCTCCTGCTTCGGGCACGCATGGCGTTGTTCACTGGGTACTAATACATTTATTATAAATATTTGACAACATAATTTTATCAAGTTTCCATATTAAACTTTACAGCAACACAGTGCAACAGCATATCAATAAAGACTAAGTCACTCGAAATTTTTAAAAATGACTGAAAATGTATAATGCATTACTTAACATTGACACTCGAAATTCCAGGAAACAGGAGTAAACTAGAATCCAGCGGCTAAATTTTAGTGAGGATGTCTTTTAATATTATGGTGCTTCTACTTTGCGTATCCTAAATTATAAAGTCAGATGGTGTATTTTAGAGAATATACGACGTAGGGATTTATGATTGTCAGGCAACGGGTATAAATGTAGCTACTAGATTTGCGTCAGTCACGTATATTCCTGTAGAACTATTTCATTAATTGGTAAAAATAGGATTATCCTATACATTGTACAGTTTTATTGCGCTAAGGTAACATTTTCCGATACGAAAAGACTTTAAAAAAGAGTCCACAGCAGGTAATTTTTATGCCAAGTCCCCTGACATCAAACGTGAAATTCCCATCGATAATCACACTCTTGCATTTAATATTCATCCTTCTAGGTTTCTATGCATATTTCCCCTTGTTCATTTGTTTACGTATACAGATCAACAAGTCGCGTGATTGATCATGGCCATTTGGAATCTTAGCTTGTCAGATACTTCGCTTTTTTCGAGATAGAAAAAAAAACAGGCACCATCAGAGGGGGAAGCAGGGATTGGTATACGCTCGAAAATTTTTCCCGAGAACCAATTTACGGCTCCTGTATATATGTGCGTGTTGCGAAACTCCTCCCCATACATCTATTATATCTATGTCTGGAGCTTCGAATAATTCTCCACGTATTTCAAGGAATCGTAGCTTGGTGCTGTGTTCAAGTTTTTCAATTAGCCATGCGAAGCGAAGCAATAATTTTTTGTGTACTTCTCGTCGTGAGAAGCGACGATTTTGGGATCATTGATTTTTCTCGATCGATATTTTAGATCGATCTACCATTACATTCGGTCACGCTAGATTAATGGATCGTTTTGATGATCTTGCAAAATCCTCTACCTAAATTTCGAACATCCAAAAAAAACTGATGACGCATAAAGATGAAAACCTAAGTTCTTTTACCTTTTTTCGATACCTCTTCACAACGAGTCAACCGATGTAATCGCTTCGATCCAAACATCGTAAACTATTAAAATAAACCGGATCACGGACCACTATAGTTCCACGCTTCGATAAACTGATCGAAATCCCGCGAGTGGTAGTAAAAAAATTAACCACCCTCAAGGAGAGTACAGAGGGATTTTTGCAAATCCGATGGCTATACGTGCGGGGAGAAGGAATATCTTCGTTGGGTGCCGGAAATTTGCATGCCGCCACCGCAGTCACCATGCCAGGTCGTTTCGAGAGCCGGTACAGCAGCGAGCTCGTCTCCCTGATGCAATAATCTCCCAATTCTCGGCGGGCGTTAATCGGGGCGCTGCTGTGGTCGTCGTACCCGTGAACGTGCAGTTACACTGCAGTGGCCCATGTTGTTGTAGAGATTAGGTATTGGCACAGCTTCGCTCTCCCTTTCTCTCTTGCTTCGCGTTACCTGCGCGAGTTTTGTATTACCGGTATACCTCCATGAGTGGTCGTGCATTATCGAAGAGAAAAAGAGGCAGGTAACATCATTCCTACCGCGTGATGGAACTGAAATGTTGAGGGCATTCTACTTGTGCACGAGTGGAGTAGGGTGGTATACGTGGCTTGTCTGGTACACGAGCCAACGTGTGTGTATGCCCAAAGCTTCTACTGGATTATCGACATTTTAGCTGTATGTACAGAAGAGAGTCACGGCTAAACTGTTCTAATGCTTACTTACCAAACATTTATAAACTACAATGTTAATTTTGACTATTTATTAGATTATCATTTACACATGATATCCAAAACATTCGTGAGGGAGATGGATTATACTTTTGAATAGTTCACCACTCGCACGTTCGTAACGTTATGTTTCCTGACAATTGTTTGTTTGATACTTGGTAATAAAATTTAAATCTACCAAAGCTAAGAAAACATTAACTAAAAAGGTTATGTCTATAGTTTTTTTTGTTACTACACGGTTGTGATGAAAATCAGCTCTGAATGTAAGCATAACTTTTTGAATCAGCTGAATGATTTGTAAGAAAAGATTTGGTATCAGTAAGAAAAAACTGTTTTTATCAAAATAATGCACCTATTACACAGTTGCTTAGACTATGGTACAAACCAATAAATTAACGTACGAATTGCTTGAACATGTACAATGACAACAAGATTTTTCTTTCAGTAGCCTTGCTTTCAAACTATAAAAATTTCTATCTTAAAAGCATTTTTCACAAAGTGTTAAAACTGTAGTACCCGTGGGTGGGTGTTTTGCAGATCGTCTAACATAGTTATTAAAAAAAAAAAAAAAGATTTAAAAAACTTTGAAACAATTGTTTGAGAAGTTTTGTGGGATCAGACTCTCATCGCTGACTATCTCTACCTATAAAGTGTTATCACATAATTTAAGGTTTGGGATCATTTACTCAGTGAGTAAGAAATTCAAATGTCCCCGTCCGAAAAGCTTGTAGTTGTCTAACGGTACTAACATTACTGATTTTCCTCCCTCTATATTGCTATACTGACCACAAACTTTTTCCTTAATATTGTTCTTTAGATGAAAACTCTTACGAACTATTTTTCTCTTTAAATATGAGATTAAACAACTTGGGTGTCCAGCACTGTTTTGAAAACTTTCACGCTTGTCGTTCAATAATATTGAACACTCGGTGTTATAAATATTTTAATCCTAAATCTTCAAAGTATCAACTACCAGCTGTACTACATTTTTGCATTTGTAAAGTTCTCACTTCGTCCTATACCAACACGAGCTCTCATCTATCTCATCGATTCCCTCCAATAAGAATAAATTTAAAAAAATGTCGTACTCCTAGCCAAAAATATTACATCCGTCATTTTGTCGAGGACGAAAATACCCTATCCTTTTTCTCTGCCATTTATTCAACCACACTCGTCCCACCGCAAGTCCTCCACAATTTTTTTTTCTATTTTTACTTTTCTCTCAGTCTTTTAAAAGCAGAGAAAGGCGACGTTGATAACGCCTACAGCAGTGCACCAACTTTTCCATGCACTCAACGTATGTATACCCCACTATATACATATATGTACATGAGCTAACTCCAGGACGACCACACTAGTCAAGTAGGCGACGCATGCGCACATGAGAAAGCCTGAAAGCCTCGACTCCTACGCCCTTTCGTCATTCGCTTCCCTTTGCTTCACCCTCATCTCTGCCAACCCTTTCCTTTTTATCTCTCAATTTCCCCCTATACAGTTCTGAACGTTTCTCCTCTTACTGCAACCATAGTGCTCGTATAGTCTATTTCACTCTCGCATTTCTCTTCTTTCCTTTTCATGTTCTTTTTGTTTTAGGGGTTAAAACCAAACATCGTAAAATTTAGCCAGTCGTCCCACTTCTTATTTTGTCCCGCATGGATGTTTATAAATTGTCATCATTACCCGTGGATTTGCCTACGGAAGGAAAATTGAATGACCTTTAGAAATCAATCAATCGAATCAACGATAAACCATCCTTTCTCTAACTTATCTTTCGGACTTGGATTTCAATTCCAATGGTTGCACTATTTGCACATACTTTGTACTATTCTAGATTATAGACTGCATTAAGGTAACACTTTTGTAAACTCGAAAAATAGAGATGTGCGGTTTTCTAACATTGATGTCTTTTATGATGCATCAAGACAAAAAATTGTCTTTAAACCTACTAGTCTGTACATTCATTTTTGAACTACGTCTTGGAATCCTTGATGAGTTAAAATACACAATACGTACCGTAGTCTTACAATCAGATACACATATATTAATTATCAATTCCAGTTCACTTGAATACTGAATTATTGAACACTTCAGTTATAGAATTGATGTTACTTAAATTGCTTCAATATCAATACTTTTATAACAAAAGTCCTAACTTTTTTTACATAATCGCTTTGGCTGTACGAAACAAAATACCATCAATTACAAACGACATCTATGATTAAAAAGTTGACAATCGGTAAAATATTCTCAAAATAAAAATATCACCTACATTTTTGATATTTCTCACTGTTCCCTATTACTCACTCGAGTACTATTGCAATCAAATAAAATGAAAGTTCCTATAACGAAATTTGCAAAATCTCGATAGCACATCCAAACTAAATGGCTAAATCACAAGAAGATATACGACCTACAAATGATACTCGTACCTAACACCCACACAATGATCTATGATCCCTGCACCAACACACTAGCCTAGGAGTGCAATTGTTTTTCCTCATTGTCGTTTACGCATGTGAGTGCAAACCTTGTGTGCCACTTTTATCCATGAAAGGCACGTCAGCAACTTAAATACGGATATTGTCAAAGATATGGAAGATAGACGATCTTGTACACGTATACGGTACGCGCAGCTACACATGGACGCGAATGCGCTTTCTGATAAGAGTTTCTCACCAAGCAGTCAAGAATATAACCAGTCGTGTATTGAGAGATAATCGCTTGTACACATTATATACACCAAGAAAAGAGCTAATTCGATAAAGATACACTCATGTAAAGACATTGTCCGATTCTGCTCTATTGTTCTCGTTGGTACAGTCAGTCTGTATATGAATACTAAAGGGGAAAACTTGATTCTGTGCTCGCAGTACTGGACGCGTGTTTTAGAGAACAGAGAAATGGGTGCACGCACACGTACGTATAGATATATACACACACACGGGGAGAAAGAGAAACGAAGAGAGAAGAGGATTTAATTAAAGTTACTGCGCACCGGGGGAATATCTCTCGAGTCCCGCTGTTATACTGCTCCGCTGTACCAATGCTACGCGCTACCGACTACTCCGGAAGGCTGTTGGAGTACATGGCTCGTATAGGTATACACAGGGGCACTGGGTGCGGATGGAGATTGAGAAACCTATCAGGCGTGCAACGGATACCAGTTTTAAATTGAGATTCTTGCAAGGACTTTTTATCGAATCCTTGATAGGCTTCCTTTCCCTTTTTGCTTTCAGATGTCACGCCAGCGATAGTTGAGAACGCATCGTGGTTGTGCCGCTATTAACGAGGTGTACGTTATCAAATGTTAATGACATGTATAAAGTAGTTGCAATAGATGCGGAACGCATGTACAGAGTGTTGGAAACAAGGAGTTGGAATTCGCGTACACAATTTCCATTTTTATCTACTTTATGCCAACTATTTGAGGGAATAGAAGCGTAGAAAAGAGAAATAATAATTTTGACCAGGCTCTGATGCCGCACCACCATATGTGGGCTCAATAGTCGCGTACAACAATAGTACCCGCGCGCATGCGTCCATGCTGTGTTCTTCGGGAAATAAAAGCTATGTGGAGCCTTGATAACAAAATCAATAAGTCCTTTCAATCCTCTGCGAATGATTAATACGACGAGGAAGCATTTGTGTTTGCTGGCAGCAACGAGAGGGAAGCATTACAACGGATTGGTAAGCGTCGGAGAATCGTATGGAGAGTAGGAGCTGTGTAGAATAACGTTTAGGGCTTTCATTCTATTACCAGCTCAGTCTATCGTGACGATATCCCCCTGCGCTTGGGTATATATTTCGTTTTCGTTGCTCGTACACAATTCGACACTTTCTCTTGATTTCAATTATACGCTCCTCCTACGTGCAACCTACCGTGTAATAAGTAACACAATTTTAAAAGCTATTAAAGATTGCTCTCTGTGCTGTTTTTTGGAGATATGGTTGCATATGTCCTTGTATCAAATCCATTATCTGTGTTTCTCTTTGGGATATGAGAACTCGTATCTCTCTGGCAATCAACGATTTGACGCTTTTTGTGGCGAAAGGTCCTTTTTTTTTTTGAAAATCGAAGTGAATTAGGTTTTGCATACTTATACTTCATAGTCTATTAGTCTCAAATTAAATTGATTTTCATACTATCTTGTTTTTAGTACAGAGTAAATTTGATAAGTGGTAGGAAATAATATGTGTTTTACTTGGAATTTGAATCAAATCTAGAGAACAATGAAACTGTTTCCAAACGAAAAATCAAAATGGTACATTGTCCTGTGTACACGAAAAAAAAAAAAAAATTAAAACATCAATCACCGATCTCTAATCATTGATATCCCCAAACAAAAAAAAGCCATGTAAAATCATGACCGATGAGCTAATCCTCTGACCCCGTCCAACGACTCCCACATATATCCACGTTTATTCGCAGCTTAGAGAAAAAAAAAAAAAAAAAACACGCAGCGATACATCATTTCACACGCGCATCTGTACAGATCTCAATAGTGTAATACACACTAGTAGCTGCTTTTCTCTCCCCAAACAAAAAGTCCTGGTACATAGAGACCGTAACAGGCAGTCTGCAGGAAATACGTGTGCGGCGCGAAAAGCGCAATAAAAGAGGCGTTGGCACGACCCTCCTTTCACCACTCGTTCCTTATTTTTTTCCTATTTCATGTTCCGTGTGCGCATAAAAACAGGAAGCTACAGAAAAAGAGAAGGAATTCTTTTCAAGGCAAAGGCGTAGTCACGAAATTCGGATGCGCGTGCAAACTCACTGCGCGGGGCTTAGATGGGGCTGTTGGCCCCCCTTTATGCGATGTGTGTAGCTACGCTGCTGTCGCTGCGGCTGCTTTGTCATGATGTATGCATGCGTGCATGTAGGATTATACACCGAGTGAACCAATGAGCGAATCGAATACGACTGCGACCGTGCGACGCATACGTCGCGTATAGGTATGCATATTGTCTGCACAATGTTACCGATGTACGTACAAACTCGATTCTACACCATATAGGTGTAATAACTTGGGTACGTTTCGAGTGCAATACAGATAATAAGTTGTCTTTTACTATTGTTGCCAATAATTTGTTAGTTGGCTCTGTCATGAATTGAGAAAATGAAACAAGTTTTTTATTCTATTTGGTCCATCTAATGGGTTAATCGAGAAATGTTTGACACGTGTTTTTGCTTTTTTCACACGACGATGTTGAAGGGTGATAAAAGCTACGCATGACGATCAATCCTGATAAAA
Organism: Copidosoma floridanum; assembly: GCF_000648655.2. The sequence goes on along the minus strand of NW_019379529.1, from coordinate 318,510 downwards.
CTAACAGCCTTCGTTACGTCATGCAACTCCACTTTTGATCTTTGATATACGATCTGTCTTTGTCAATTTTTGTTCGTATGAAAAAAGAAAAGTCATGCGTCAATTATTATGTTCGATAATCCCGCTGATTGACTTTGGCCTTTTATTCGTGCATGGACTGAACTTTCCGGAGAATTTTGTCTTCGTGGTTCGTGGATGTAAGGCATATTATAGCCAAACGTCTGAGAGGGTTTTTATAGCCGATGGAGTGTCTGAACTCGAACGAGGGTTTTTTTGAATATACTTAGAAAATTTGGAAAATATACAGTAATCATAAGTATTTCTGATTCTGCAGTACATAATAAAATCAGACAATTCTTGTCAAAGTGCATTTTTTTATAGTTAACTATAATGTGACAACACATAATTTTATAGATCACTTCAAAATGCTTTGCATCATTTGTGAAAAAATACTCGCTTCTCCACAATAAATACCAATTTGCGAGTGTAAATTGAAAAATCTAAAAAGATCCACAGTTGGTTATCGGCAGATAAACAGCGTGTATTCGTGTCAAGGTTCAGAAAAATCAAACAGTTATTTTGATGATCCATCCCACTGTCCAGATGTACGTGTATATATACGTGAAAAGGTAGGCACGTGCATGTTGGTATATGTTAGGCATGAGCATGTTCACACATACGTGATCACGCCAGCTTTGCAACCCACAAGCAGCTCATGCTCGTCTGACAATTCAGGTATACATGTATGGGCGTATGTAGTGCCGGTGCAGTTTGCAGAGTGTGTCTAGTCGTTCGGAGAAGTCTACGTGACTAGGATCCAGCGTCGAATGGATAAAGACAGGGAAATGCATGTCTGTGTGCTGTAGTGGACGTTGGTGTGATATATGAAAATGGACGTGATAGAGGAGGAGGAGAAGAGTGGAAATGACAGAGAAATACCGAGAGGAAGACTAGTTACACGCGCATAGGAATCGAGGAGGAGGAGGAGGAATTTACGTTGATGCTTTTGCGTGACGTGACAGATGAATCGATAGGGCGAACCAGAAATCCCGGGAATATGTTTTCCACTTGATTTTGAAATTTGATTTTTGGTCAGAAATTACATGAGTCTGTCGTAATGAGTCATTTATACTTTTTTATTCAAAGGACTACTGCTCGTGAAAAAATAAAAATCATGAAATAGCTCTAGGACAGGAAAAAACAGAGTTATACAGAGTAATAATATATATCTAAAATCATTGATGGAATACTGTTACTTATATTTGGTGGGAACATCAAAGTTATGTAAGGTTGCTGGGTCTAACAACGAGAAACAATATAAGTGATGGTCAAACTTATTTCCTAGGTATCCACCCAACATTTTCTTCAGGATTAGTAAAAGTTTAAGTATCTGAAAATAGTATGAATATACGCCATCAATAATCTAATCTTTTGGATCACAAAAATTGTTAACCAGGTGAACTTTTAAGTGTTTGAGGACGGATTTGGGCAAAACTTTACAAAAATATGCTTCTTCATACCAGAGCATACAAATTCACACAATGTTTTAATTTTAACTTTTTGTTGTTCCAAAGGTCTGTCCACAAATTCTGATTTACCGATTGGACATTCATGGCTTTAACCGGGGTTGCATACGATGATTTGGTGTTATATGTGTGAAAATTGTTATTTTCTAATATTGTTAATATATCAAGGTCTGTTTGATGTAACTATTTAGATAAAAATCTTAAGTTGATGTAGTATACCAGCGTCTCAGTCTCTATTGAGATTTAAAGCCACCAAATACTACGAGTACCAGATGTTAATTCTCGCATGTATTTTTGTTCCTTGATACGTAAACTAAAAAATATCTCACCTCTAGAGTTTCATCTATTTAACTTCTATCAATGTTTACAATCGAGGTTATTGAAGCGATCGTCATATAGTTGGACCGGAAGAGTATTGGGGTCTGTTACTGTGACTTTTTTCACATTTTGGCAGAAGGAAATACATTTCTAAGGTTTACAGATACCCATGTATCGAAGCTGAACAGCATTTGTGGTGAAGTTATTCAAAGGCGATTCCTAAAAAATAATTAAAAGAAAGTCGGTGCCCAAAGCTTCTTGCCTTTAGATACGAAATTTAAAGTAAAACTCCAAATACAGGTGTGCAGTAAATTGAGCAGTTGTGCTTAACCACCAGAGAAAAGCCGCACGCCCACTTATCCTTTTCATGCGCCCGGCTTTCTAAAAGCCATAAAAAAATCACCTCTCTTGCGATTCGAGCCAGACGAGATTCAATAGGTTGAAAAAAAGAGGATTGGCACTTAGCTGGAAAATTTTCCGCGGAAATAAAATGTAGTCCTGTAAAAAAAAAAAAAAAAATTAAGAGGAAAATAAGCAGGAATCCGAGCAAAAGAGAGAGAGGGAATATGAGTGGGGGTGAGAAAATTACGGAGATAATGGGAGAAAGAGGCCGTCCCGTATAAATAGCTGAGTGTGCACGCGCGAAAGAAGGAGAGAGCCCGAGAGGGCATGAAGAATATAAAAAGTGAGTACATTGTACTTGTAGAAATAAAAAGAGTCGGGGAGTTGTGAAAGAGGAGGCGAAGGAATATAAAAAAAGAGGGTCGGTGATGAAGAAGAACAAAAAAGGAGTAGCTTTTCTGTGCGGGGGTCCGTCGCCAGCGCGCCACCAGAATAATTTTATGTGTTGTTGTGAATACGTTGAAATCTTCAAAAAATTATGAGTCAGGGGAAGCTCAAATTTTTTAATGTATTGTTGCAATACGCGACTTTAAGTTCATGTTCTGTCGTACAATATAAATTATGTAAAATGTAAATCACTGTTTTTTTACAATAACCTAATCATGAGGTGATGACGTATGCAAAATTAATGTCCATCTTAAGGGAGTTGTATTTTAGAACAGTGAAAATCTTTGTACTGCAATGAGAATTACCATTCAAACAGTAAAAATTTTCCATATCACCTTTAATTACAGTAATTTTTAAAGAAAGGTTTCGATAGTTTTTGTTTTATTTCTCTCAACTTTTTATTGTCCACAGCTTGGTGCAGCTAATGGATTTTGCCTAATGAGGAATTAAGGCAAACAAATAATGTCAACGATATCAACCATAAAAAAAAAAAACTAATTAAAATCTTATAGCTTACATTATAGCCAATAAAGATATCGCCCTTTGACTAAAACTTTAATAACTCGTAAGTTAGCAATCAAATCGACCTCCACACTGTTAAATTAAATCTTTTTGTAAATACTTAATGTTTCATTTTCTGCACACATTTAAAGTTTGGCCCATCAATAAACTTATGTTTTACGTTGATTTTTTTACGCTGTACTAATGTTCTCATAATATATTTTTACAGGGTAGAAATAAGTGTCTGAGAATATTTAAGTCTGAAAGGTGTACTGTGGATAAACTTTGATCAGCTCATCTTGTGATTTTTTAAAAGATTTTTCGGTGTATACAGAGAAGGAGAGGGAGAAAGGATCTACCGAGTGAACTCGATCTCTGCTGCTGGTCCGGTCCTGGCTCACAGCTGGTGAACAAACACAGCATCTCCAAACTCTATCTGTGCATCCATATATTCACCTCCTTTCTTTCTGCCTCCTTCTCTCCCTCTTTTTTTTTTTGCCTTGAAAAACAGGCTACGCTCAGGCATGTATTTGTATATATAATACGCCGTACTACCATCATCACCACCACCCAAAGGAAAAATATGTAACTGCTTGACTCATACATATGTATACGTACAGACGCGTTCTTACTGTCTGCACCCCCGTCATCTTTTTCTCCCTGCTTAGCTCAACAATACACATGTTACATACGTGTACATGTAAGCTTTCGATGAAGTATGCTCGCTAGTACCACACAACTGCTTGAAAAGCGTGCGCGTTAGCAAGGGATGAATGCACAAAGTGTAGAATGACCTACGGCAAACAGCTATCAGTGATGTTGAAACCTAAAGTACGGCCGCCATCATGTGCACACTGTCACCATTGTGTTACTATCATTGTTAACTCAAAAAATTTTCTCTCCCTTGGGAACACGTGAGATTATCCAACGCAAAAAGAAGAATCCAACATAACGATTTTGGAAACTACGTGAACATAGTATGTTCAAGAGAGGCTGCATATCGTAGCTGTGACGAGTTTCTCTTTGCAATTCAATCAAAATGATTTCGTTTTTTAGTACTCTATTCGTTTGAACTAACTTAGACTGAGCTGATGATGACACAAAGATTTAACAGATAATGAGATACTTGTTTTTGCAGTACAAAGTTGGATGAAAAAAAATGTACATGTATTAAAAATAAATTTTTTTTATTTCTCTTCTTTTTTTTTTTGCATTCTAATTGGGGATTTGTTACATTGCTTGGAGTTAACAAACATTATCGTTAGTATTTTTTTCAATATTTCATATAGTCTGTTGAACACGTTGTGCAGTTTTCGATGCTACATTTCCATAGACGAAACCAAAAAAAGAGAAAAAAAAAGAAAAAGAACCGAGACTCAGCTAGGATGCCAGTCACGTTTTAATTGAAAAACTTTAGAACAGATGCTCGCTCGCCCACTCGCTTGCTCGCTGGTTCGCTTGCCAGCGGGCTTATTCTGTGAAAGTTTGAATGCTCGAGTGTTTGCGGCAGAGCTAGAAAAATAATCAAGATGTTCACCAGCACTGTGTACAGCAGCTGAGCTTCCATGGGGACAACAATTATAGATTTTTTTTTTGCTTATCTTTTATTTATTGCACCGGACGGATTTTAAGTTGGTTTGGAGATGAGCTGATGCTCTCAAGACTCTGTACTTCCAGAAAATTATTTTTATTGTACTTTACTATGATAGCAGTACTACTATGTATGTTAAGTTTTTTTTTTTTTAATTGTAAGAGCATTATTCTTGTATTCCTAAAAAGTACTAATATTTATAAGGAAATCACGTTCAGCGAAAGAGATAGTGAGCCATTAGAGTTGATTTTAGTTTCTTTTGGTCTACGTTGGACGTCTTATTTTCTAATCTCCCTCCCTTTAATTAATGGCCGCCCGAGTGCTTTCGGGATTGCGATTGCTCAGCCTCGTTAGTTTGTAACGGATTCGCTTTACCTAAAACTGAAATACGGTTTCTTGTGCAACTTTGCTTGTATACGTTGTGTCTCACTTCCAGATTAGGAGTATTCTGAAAAACAATTATGAAAAAACATTTGAATTACAATTGTAATTACAGTTGTTTTTCATTTTTCTCATCAATGCTATAGTACCTAAGTAATTTTTATGTTTCACCTTAACCTATATTTTCAATCAGAGATAATGGAAAATGGTGTACAACTGTTATGGTATACAAAAGTGAGAATACTCACTATCGCCAGTAATTCGACACAATACATAGAAATTTATAGATTTCTTATGAAATAACTCCCTAAGAAATTCATTGTAAAGCCCTTAAATTATCCATCAAGCACAAAGACATTCATCTTTTAACACAAGACTGACGTCTAAATCATTACACATACATACTTTTGACAATATTAATTTTCCACAACTGTTTATATTATGCGTATTCTAATTGGCAATTTTTTTTCTCCGATGATGTCATGCACACACGTAATATTATACAATATCGCTAAAGCTTTGGTAATACCCACCATCGTTCTTTCGCATCCGAACCCTCATCATCTGGCGTATTTCTGGTCTCGTCAGAATGACAATAAGTCTACTACCATCGTATGAGCTACTTGTGGTACTCACCCATTCCAAGACATTCGTGCAAGCGTAGAATAGATATAAATATGCAGCACCATGTAGCAGCGCATCGAGTGGGGAGTTTGGTCTCTCCCTGGCAAAGGTTTATTTCTGACCTTTATGTCGCTCTATTCTTCCATCTATTGAATATGCATGTACATCATACATACACGTGTATGAATGTATGCGTAAAAAAATGGCTATTACTATATTTTGGCGATGATTGATGGCTATGGATCTCTCGAGGTTTTACGCTGTATGCGCTACGAGGTCTCGATCAGACTGAATGTAAGCATGATGAGCTTCCTGCTCTGTGATACTAGTTGATACTGATTAATATCAATTCAGATTAATAGATAAATTTTACCGAAGATTTTTAATGTGTGCCATAATTCACAACTTTTTCATAAGTCAATTTTACCAAGTAGCATTTCTCAGTAAATACAGTGCGCATGGACTACGCAACATGGCCAGAAGAAGATTGATTCCAACCCTATTTTATCATCTTATGTTCCTATCTTTATTCTCGTCTCAACCCGAAATGGTTCATCTTCATGGAGACCCTGTGGTACAGAAAACTATGTCTTGGAAGAAAAAAAAAAAAAAAGAAACTCTCAACAAGACTAGTATCAAGCCGTTCAGTTAAATACTAAGAAAAAAACTCAAAGAAAGTTCTCCGAAAATATTAATCCCATCGGGGTTTTTAACTCTTAGTTCTATTCAAGCAGTTGTGATTGAAAAGAAGTCGATGTTATGTCATGTCAACATAATCTCTTTTTAATTCAGTGAAATGCAAGTGAGATCTAAAGATCATAAGACTTGGTGATGTATCGTGTTTACTTGGATCATACCAGGGACATAATCCAGAAAAATGATACATACAACACTTTACAAAGTGTTACTTATTGCCTATTTATTTGTGTTTATATAAATAGAGAAATTAGTCGATTGATGGAAAGTTACGTCGATTTTGTTATCTGGATAATCTCCTAGAGATTTAATTGTGTCATGCGATGATACGTGATGTAACTGTGACCCCTTTTTAATGAGATTATACGTAATTAATACCTTGGTGGAATAAACTCAAGTCACTTTATGATATAGCATTCAACTTTTAAGATATATCCAAACTTAATTGTTGTAACTCTCACAGTTCTTAAAGAATTCAAGATGAATTCTTTTTTTTTTTTCAATCAAACTTAAAGTACCTAATACTTGATTCACCATTTCAGAAATATCAATTTACAAGTGCGTTAAATTTCCGCAAATCGAGAAAAAAACCTCAAGGCAGTCAGGATGCAATCACTACAACGAAAAATCGAAGATGGCAAAACGCGCGCGCACTCGTCTGTAGCTAGCAATGTTCGAGGAAATCTCGTTTATCAGTGCCACCACACCGTCCTCGCACGAACACTCCTATACACTCACGGGCGTGGACACGTACGAACAGGTCTCGTTATCGATTTTTCTCGATGTCGACAGAGCTGTATTAACGCCTCGACAGTGGCCTAGCCTTCTGTGCTTCCACGCCCTCTCTGCTTTTTCCTCCGTTAGCGAAGCGCGCGACCGGCAAGCACAAAGAGCCAACTTTGATGCTGGGCTTTATACTTTTCCCCGAGCTTTCAGTCTCTTAGGCAAGGCACATATGTGTATGTACATACGCCTTAGAGAGCTTTCCCTGCCTTTCTGGCCAGGTCGTCTTTGTCGCTGATGGCGTCGCCTTGCTCAGTTTTATGAAATATTGCGAGTCCCGTGTACACAAGTTACAGACACGTTTATTGTATAAAATCTGCAATAGTTTCTGACTCAGTTTTTTTGTTTTACTTTGTGGTTCATCTCAACCACTAGTTTAGAGTATTATTGTTTTCTTCATAAAATTTAAGAGAAACATCTGAGTCCAACATTTTAACAAATTTTATGTTGGTGTCCAATGTGAACCAAACTGTTATGTGTTTGTAAGACACTAGTTAAACATTCTTATGATATCACATCATATCATATCTCTTTGAAAAGGTTGCTTGAACATATTATTAATGAATCGGTTAAGCTAGTTTTCAAACTTATTCGTTTAATTGAAACTTTTCCAACAAATATGCATATGATCAATTTTGGTATCTTTTTAACAGATGTATTATATGGTGCGAACGTACGAACTATAATGACTAAACAAAAAACATTTTTGGTTGATACTTTGAAACACATTTGGATGCTAACCCTACGGAGCTTACTCAAAAACATGTATTAAGTAGATAATTGTTTGGTGAGGATTTGAACTGCCGTTTTTAATTTGTAACGCTAATGTTTATTGTTAACTTCAAAAATTTGTGTTCACATATAGTTCGATGCATATTGTGAAAATTGTCTCGATAGTGAAAGTTGACTTCAATATTAGTTTTTGGATCAACCATATTCCAAAACTTGCATCGGTTAGCACATAACAATTATGTACTTTACAGTAGCAAAAAATCTATTTCTCACAATCATTTGACAATATTTATTGAATGTCTCACTCCAACGATAAGAAACATAAAAATTGATTGATGGAGAAAAAAAACAGATAACACAAGGCACGATGGCCCAACACAAAGTCTTGACCTACACTGTTACTGATTAAGAATAAAAACTACATCAACTTATGGAAATTAAAATTACCATTAAGGTATTTTCGTGTGCGCTGATAGGTCGATTTTTCTGGTTAGAGACTTTCAAATTCCACGCTTCACAAATTAATCCATGTAAATAGACGATACGGAAACCAGCATAGGGTTAAGAGCAGCTGAAAGTTAAAAGTAAAGTGCCGTTAGAGCGGATCAAACAGTATGTATTCCTTTCGTTGCACGCGCATGAGTATGTGGACCACTACTTGGTTATGTAGGTGTATAATGTCTCAGTATGTAAATCATATATTATACTTTTGAGCCAACACATCTGCACTCTCTTATTACTGCGGCACTTATTACATACATCCACAAAGGTATCATTTTTTATTCCATATTCCTCTCAAAGAGCTTTGAGAAAGTGGAGTATCTGCATCTTTGTGATGCTTTTAAAAGTACATTCACCCCGTCATACGTCACCATCAAGGGCTTGACCTAATTACTTTGTATCGTCAAATCGCTTACGGAACCAGCAACCGAAACAGAAGGTGCTCGTTCGTTTGAAGTTTATTTTCCATCGATATCATTAATTAATTATGGAGAGTCTTCTTGAAGACTAAAACACAACGACTCTATCGTTAATCAAAGTTCATGACTCATTCTTTATGATTTTATAACTTTATCGAACATACAGTATAACAGATGATATAGAAGGCGTACGAGAAGTGTCAAACGCGTCAAATTCAATCTCTTTGAGGTCTGTGGCTCCTTGTTAGCAACGCAATGAAAGCTGGAAAAAATTAATGGATAAAATGAATATACAATCATGTGTGAACGTCAGAAGAAAAGCCGTGTTGATTGTTTAACACTTAAACATTGAAAATCACAAGTGCACAATTATACACACGAACGGAATATTCCCTCTTTTTTTATCTAACTTAGTCAACTGGTCTTATCATTTTGGTTTTTTTTGTAACAATTTGGTTACCTCGACTCTGTTTTTCATTTGAATTTAGAAATTGTCATCGTTAGTACTTTAATTTCTTATATCTTTGATGCATAAATTCAGATCTCATGACAATTGACCACAAGTGCTTATACGTTTTGTCGAGCAGTGATGTTTTCGAGGATGTTTTCTCGTGGTTTTAGATGTTCCAATCGACTGGAACATCAAGTTTTGGTATTCACGTTGTCCATATTTTTGATTAATCTTATTGATCAATTTATAATGACGAGAGTGACTATTATTTCATATGGCTTATTGGAGGCATAATTAAATGGCTATGAAATATTACACGACAAAAATAGCTATGGTGATTGATAACATTATAACGATCCAGGATTGTGATAGAAATTCCTCTAATAAGTATCCTAAACGATGCCGAAAGGTTTGGCTTAAATATTCTAATAGCAACAATATTAAGTTTACTATTTCCTGCATCTTACATGTATTTGAAAAAACCGTACATTTATCAGGATCACAAGTAAAGCTATACTTCATGGGTCGCACCATTCACTAGCTGAAGTTACACTTCAACTGGTATTACTTACAAGTGCAAACTGACAGGTAAAAATTGTATTCAATATTGATTAGGATGGTAGTTTTCGTCTCAAAAGTGCCATTGCTTCCAGAAAAACAGTATTTGGTAGAGAAGTGCCATCCATCTGAGGCTACCTTACAAAATAGCCTCAGAAGCGATGGCACTTTTGTGACCAAAAGTACCATTTCCGTGAGTTGTTGAAGCAATTTTTAGCCCAACAAATATAATGTAGCAGTTTTGGTCCCTGAAACATACTTATACATTGGAGACGATAGTAATAAACATATAAGATCTGAGTACGTGTGGGTGCTTGTACTAGTGATATGCGCTATGAGGTACGAAAACTAATGTTTCGGGGCTAGGAATGGAGAAAAAGTATCTTATACGAATCAGTTACCGTAGTAAGTACTGGCGCATTATATATCCAATCAACGTCCACGCGTATATCCATAAAGATGCGTATGCATGTGTGCGCGCCGAGCCGGACGGGGTTCCAAACTCCCGAATTAGCGAGCTCGAAGCACCGATCTACTCGTTCCTCTGCCTCCCTACGGTCCCCCCAAACACGCATACCCACTTCACGACTTGGACAAGGCAAAGAGTGGTACATACACCGTATATATGTGATGTGCATGCTATGCATTTATGCAATGCTCTTCCGTGCACGCATACATACACATATGCCCACGTGCATCGATCCCTCATTCTCTCTTTCTCTCGCCCTGGCTCTCCAGATCTCCCCCTCTGTAGAACCAGTATTGCATAGAAGCAAGTGTACGTACAGGCATAGTCTTTGTGTATTCCGAGCTTACAATACGTATATATACACATACAGGCATCCACACAGAACCACTGTATGCAGAACAGCAAAGTCAAAGCGGTGGCGTTGCCTGCTGCAGGGCACGAACGAATGTACGACGAGCACATATTATATACCAAACGAAAGGTCGACTCGATAAGCTCGCTCGGCTCGGCTTGTTCGTTTGCATATGCATGTATGTACGCTCGTCGCTGCAACTGATGCACTGCTACGGCTTTAAAAAAAAAAANTTATAGCATCGACATTTTTCTTCAGCTATAGTGACATATTTCACAGGGATTTTTCGTGATTATTTCAATTCAACTTGTATTTTTATTATCTTTGGTATTCGATACGGACGCAACGTATGTATTATTTATGATTATTTTCAGTTTGCACTAGCATTATCATCTAGTGAAAAAAAAAAAAAAAAAAAAAAAAAAAAAAAAAAAAAAAAAAAAAAAAAAAAAAAAAAAAACTATATGCATAGGGTGCGGCTCTGCGGGCAGGGTCTGGCTTTATCAATGTGCTCTCTAAATTTAAAACGGTGATAAACCATCGCTGTCCGATGCATTACGGGCATTCGCCGAGTTGATTGGGAAAATTATGGGATAGGTACGGCTGGCATGGAAATTATTAAGTACTTTAGGGAGAGTTTTTCACTGTACCTTTCATCCCTGCTAATTTGAGTGTATCAAGCTTGGATCTCGTTTATCCAGCCTTTGACAATTTCACCGTGTTAGTTAGCTGTTTGATACTCGCTTGTTACATAAGGAAATAAAGATAGCGCTCAAAGTGTCCGTGTGATAAGTGGACTAAGCGAACTCATATCCCCATCATGTTTAATCTGTAATACTGCGTAAAAAAAAAAAAAAAAAAAAAAATTATAATCTTACCTACCGAACAAAGCCCACACTCGAAAAAGCAAACCCAAGAAAACAAGCAAGCAAGCAACGGCATAANCGCTCAAAGTGTCCGTGTGATAAGTGGACTAAGCGAACTCATATCCCCATCATGTTTAATCTGTAATACTGCGTAAAAAAAAAAAAAAAAAAAAAAAAACTGTAACACAATGCGACTGCGAGGAAAATGTTTTTGATTATCAAAATTTTTGTGCAATATGGATCAGATAGATATTTAGTGTACATTCATAGATGTATTCACAAGAGTTGAATCTTTGACACGAAACAATTGCATTAAAATCCAATGACCTTATAACCCAAGATCTCAAATGTTATAACCCAATAACCCCATAACCTTGGAAACCCAGAGCTTTAATATCCATAACCTTGTACAATTAGTGCCTTTGTAAACATAAACCTGGGCACAGATGGTTTCAAATCCATTATATTTATTCATGTGAATTTCTTCATTCATGCAAATAATGTGTTTGCCTTGAATTATGTTTTTACAGGCTCAATTGTGACAGGGTTACGGAAAAAGATTGAGACATTGTTTTGTTCTCAATTACTATATAGCGAAACTCATTAGTACGTTGTGCTAGTGGTGTTAGTCGCAGACAAATACGACTCATTCTTGTCTATTGCGAGCTTAATTATCAATACCCTACTCGAGTCAGTTAAGGTACTTGATTTGTCTAACAACGTACACATGCAAAGACTAACTTATCTTGGCTATGTACGCTAATAAAGTAAATGATAATTGGAATAGCTATTCCATAATATATGGAGTAAACTTTTAAATTATGCATTATGCAAGCATGTGCACTACACATTTACACACGCATACGCATTTTAAACTTATGTTACAAACTTCACACATATTTGCATTTTCACTTAGAAAAAAAGAGAAAATTTTGCGATTTGGGAGGGGGGGGGGGTCAATTTCGCTCTCATAAGACACTGTACAGACCATGCAGTTACCCATTGCAGAAAGACGTATCACCATTTTATCCCTGACAATGAATCACCCCTTTATTCAGCGTAGGGATAAAGTGTTGACTCCATCTTCCAGCGTAGCAACTACTCAGCACTTTTCGTGACGTTTTCCCGTGATAAAGTGTGTCACGAATTAATCGTTAAGTACGCCTTATGATGTTATACAATGCTCTACTTGGACTTTACTCCACTACAATTTCAAGATTGGCAATCACCCTAATTCACCATCAAATCAATATATAAGTATTTTTTCACGATTTCGCGTGGTTAGGGCATTTTTCATTCATCAGAGAAGCTCCTGCCGAAAACCATCACTCGAGGGTTGCCTGTTTTCCAGCGAGCAGCGCATGTGTTAGTCGTACCCTTTCTGCATATGCACGCTATTCAACCAATTGCAAAGCATTTGCTAAGTATAAAAGCTGCCACTGCAGGTTTACTGTAACGTAACACGCAAACATGCGCGTGTGTGTATATATGCGAGCGCGTGCGCGCTCACAGGATACATGGGAAATGCAATAGCTGCTATGGGCGTTATTGTTGTGTGCGTGCGTGTACACACACAGACAGACTATATACTCAGCTGCTCGTGTTAATGCCATGAGTGTACACGAGAGCGCTTTGGTGAATTAAAATTCTGCCCTCGCAGACTGGTTGAAACTTGAGCACTTTATGTTGCGTGTAGTAAGGGTTTTCTCATTAATTGTCGTTCCGAACGAAAATCTCTTTGGAAATCCATGCGGGTGCTGTGGGCTTTTCCATCCAATTCTGTCAAAGTAAAAAATATGTGAGAGAAAATGTACGACATCCATACACATACAATTCAATGGGTAATTGTGGTATCAATCAATTTAGGTTTCTATGTAATGTACATCTATTTTATAAAAATTAGTAGTCTTCTGAAGTAGATAGAAATGGTTTGGCTCTAGCTCGTGGAATATGTGATAACTAGTAAGGATTATTATTTAAAAAAAGAACCATTAGTTGTCAAGGTGACAAGCATTTTTAAAAAGATGAAAAAAATAAAACAGCTACAGGTTGGAGTGAAAAAAAAAACAAAAAAAAAAAAAAAAAAAACCAGTAGTGTTGAGTAGAAAATTATTTTATTGGAGAGAAATATGTACGCGGATTGTTTGCCGAAAGATCCAAAGAAAATTGGATGCTAGAAATTGGCCGTCGAGATAGAGTAATATTGAGGGATAATAATAGTATCGGAGAAAAGTTCTTCGAATCAATAGGTTTCCACTGGAATATGCAGAGAAACACAAGATTGCTTTGTGTGTACAATTGAAGATAGAGTGGTGTTTTTTTGTTAATTTCTCATCATTTCTGCGTTATTTTTTTTTTGATACAGATTCTATTTATCACGAGTGCAGTATATACTATCTTTTCATATGAAATTATACACGCAAAACACTGTTCCGAAATGGGTTATGAACAAGAATTTTTTACCGCTTTTGGCTATTTTTTCCAAGAAAATTTATTTTGATTATAACTATACCACCAATAAACAATTATTTTATGCAAAAAAGCCCCGAGTCTTTTTGGATGGGTTAATAACGATAAAGTACCGCAAGATACATTGTACCCATACTTTTTGTACTTTCGTATGATATGTGCATACATTACTTTTGATAGGGGAGGGCAGGCTACTTCCACCCTTTATGTTTTAGATTATTAAGGAAAAATTATTGATAGTTGGATGATGTACAAATATAAACTGCAACGTTGAAAGCTTCAAGAATACACTTTGAAGTTGAAAAACATAATCAATGTAGAAGTTTTAATGTTTCGAAGAACCATCAGAGACTCGAGACTCTTTGAACGTACAGCTTGTCACAGCGGGGTGCAATTTTTTTTATAGTACAGTACACTTTTCTCTACACGAAAATTTATTGGTAGATATAATCGAAACTTCCTGCTGTTAATAATAATTTTGTTTATAGCTAAATCCAAAAGAAAAATATTTTTTCTAAGTGTGTAATGCAGACGACTTTATAAAAGATATGACTGGACTAACGAGAAACGTTAACTGAATTAAAATTTGAAAAAAATTTTTATGAGCGAAATTCGTGTTTTAGTCTAGTCTCATCATTCTAAAATCACAGCTTACTGTAAACAGCATATCGATGCATTTATTATCATCATTAAACAACACTCGGTAATATTCTGTCGCAAATACAAACACATAAATTTTTTTATAATAATACAATTTTATCCATGCATCCATTTTTTTTTCAAAAAATGTCATTTGAATTAATACATATTTCTCACGCAGCTTGGACTGAATAATTCTGAAAAGTAAAGTACAGAATATGTGTTTAATACTTATGAAAAATAATTTAAATTATTGGGCGATAGTACGGCATTATGTAACTTTATATTTTCTTTGGCGAGAAGAGACTCTCCGTAGCTTGAGTATATATTTTCAGCAATGATTACATCACCCAAAAACATTTTTAGTTGCGCACTGTAGGTACATGCGTATGCATACCCATACATATTAATTCACATCTTACTGCCATAGTGCTGTCCTGGACAACGTGCCCCAACATATATATTGCTAACGTCCCGTAAAGAGGTTAACAATACGAGAGCTCTCCGTACGCATAGAGGGTATGTATTATGTGCACGTGCCTGTACACGGGCCTCTCGCAAATTGCGGCATTACTCATATATGATGACGACCCATTCTCTGCGAACGTGTATTTGCACGCTCTTGTGCATATATACTGCAAACGCGGGAGCTGACCATGTGACATATGATTCGAGTCTTTCGGCAGGAGAGAAAAATCCAATGGCGTGCTCTTTGCACTCGTAGGTACTTATACGAAATGAGACAGTGTATGATTTACGGGTTGGTCTCTCGGGGGTGCCAAATGAAAGTTGGACTTGGTTCGACCGAGGAGCTGAAAAATTTCCGTGTTTTGTTTGTCTCTGATTCACCTAAAATCGAAAATTAACGATATCACATGTATTTTATTTATCAAAAGCTTTTTACTTTCCTTTAAACTTATCTTTAAAAAGGTTTAGAATTACGCACGATATAAAATCAATTAACTGTATTGTCTCGTTTACTTTCACGTACGTACTATTTATCTTGTCAGTTTATTCGTTCGTATATATACATATGTCCACTTTTATCTAGAAAAGAAAGGGATGAACATCGTTTCTTCTCACTTTTTCTATCAGGGCTATTGGCGTTCTCAGGAGGATCATGAAAAAATAGAGTTAAAAAGACAACACTGTCCCTCTTAGAGCTATGCCAGTTTTCTATCATTAAAGCTCCATTATTCTTTAATTTCGAGTGAATATTTTGTACTCTTATTTTCATATTGTAAATTTTTGTATGATATTATATTACTTTTCAGACGCTATTTCCTTGCCATAAACAAATGCCTACTGTTTCAAAATTTTTCTCTCTCTAGAAGAATAACTATGAACTGTGTCTGAAGTGAAATCATTTACGTAATGCTCGTACTCGGTGAAAACACAATTTTTGCGGTCAGTTCTTTTGCGATTTCTAACTTTACACTTGATCTACTTCAGGAACTAATATTTAAGTGCTCGTGTACATATTTCAATAAATCAATCGATTGATTAAAATCCTACTTTGTAGTTATGTTAATTATTATTATTACCAACGAGGCATATACTACTGGATTATAACTTTATCTATTTTTTCCGCCCTCGGGTGGTTTTGGGAGGCTGGTACTTCCTCGGGCGAAAAAGCAGTTTTCCGATATTCGTTCGAAAAGTCTCCTTTACGAACCTCGTTACGGACCTCGCCTTCGGCTCGGGCCGCAAACCTCTCAGTTCGCAAACAAAGACTTTTCAAACTCGTAGGAAAACTACCATTTCTTACTGTAGAAAATTCTTAACTGTAACTTTTCATTGGACTATTTTTTTCCTTAGTAAGTAATTTACCGACAAAGTACAAAGAGTAACTAACTTTTTGAATTTGTTTTGAATGAAAAATAAAAGTAGCTTTTTTTTGTATACGTTGTTTTGTTTCATTTTTTCCGAACTCGGGCGTTTATGACGGTCGGGTGTGCCCTCGGTAGGAAAAATAGTATTCGCCACATAAGCGCCATCGCTCTGCGGCTATCTTACGTCAAATAGCCCCAGAGACGATGACACTTATCCACCGAAAACTACTAATTTCCACCCTCGGGTGGTTTTGGGAGGCTGGTACTTCCTCGGGCGAAAAAGCAGTTTTCCGATACTCGTTCGAAAAGTCTCCTTTACGAACCTCGTTACGTCCCTCGCCTTCGGCTCGGGCCGCAAACCTCTCGGTTCGCAAACAGAGACTTTTCAAACTCGTAGGAAAACTACCATTTCGTGCTTGCGTCATGGGCCCAAAGTGAAACTTTTCTGCCCTAAGGCGCAAAGTAATTTTCTGTTCTCCAGGTGCAAAGTAACCACAATTCTTTAAGCACATGAATTTATTTTTTTGTGATGTAGAAATAGTAAAATGAATAAAATGAGTGTCAATAGCTTTTTTCCCAACATTGTGTAGCTAATATGTGTTTTTCCTATTATTTTTGTGTGGAAAATTGAATTTCTCACATTAATTTGATGATAAGTATGCGGAAAACATTATTTTTACGTGTCTGACAAGCGATTTATGAACGATAGAAAATTTTCTTTTTTATTATTATTTTTTTTAATTAAAACAATTTTAAACAAGCAATAACTAGTGAAACATTAATACACATACAAAAATGTGAAATTTAATGAAATGAACTCGTAGGGTCTGTCTTTCTATTTTTTAAACTGTGGTTAATATAAATCAGTTAATTTTTAATGTAATGTAATCAGACAGTTCAACGAGCAGATTTGCTAACACACACTCACACAAGTGAAATATAACCGTTTGAGTTATTTAAAGCAACATAATAACTGTATAAAATCATATAATTCAAACTATCTAATGAATTTCCAAAAAAATTTTTTTAATTTTGATACAATTGATTTTGTTTATATATTTTTTGAAAAATGGAATTGTTTTTTTTTTTCACAACAATCACTTCATTTGTTTTTTGACAATACTATTATACCGGGATCTATAGATCTTATATTTATGATCCTAGAGTGTGGTCATCTGATTTTTCATTGCTTGTATAAATATTTCAACCACATCATCAAGCGTGACTAAACACTATTTTAATGACTTTATTCAAATGAACATTCACGCTAGTTATTGGAGCATAGGCGTAACTCAAATACTTGTACTTTCTAGATTGTACCACTAGTGAAAAAAAAAAAAAAAAAAAAAAAAAAAAAAAAAAAAATTGTAGCGGCACAAACCCAAAGTTTAAGCAAAAGTGTGAAAAGCACATTTACGAAAACGGATACACCGAGCGCAAGGTATTGCAAGAAAGCGTTTACGTGTGTATAGCAGCAGCAAAGCGAAGGCCTTGGAGAGGAGAAAAAACGAGAGAGTTGCCTACGTGTATGGCATGTGCACAGGACCTTACAAGTATAATATATACAATGGCCTCAGTACCTCCACACATATACGGCATATAATTTACTTTATGGGCATAGGGTATCGATCCTCATGAAAGTTTACGCATCGACAGTGGTTACAATAATGGTTGTCTCACCCAATGTAAACTATATCTTACGTTCTGTAGGTTTTTCATTACATTATTCTACTTTGATATTTATGCGCGTACCTACTTATTCGGATGATTCACAAATAGAACCTCCATAAATTCCCACGGGAGTAAATAAAACACGACGAGTAATTATGTATGCTATAGTTAGGGTCTTAGTAGCCACAAATAGTTGAACAATTTTTTTGTAATATTGACAGAAAATAAACACTACATGAAACCATGTTTAGTAACGTCAAACTGCCTTTTTTAGCGAATAAAGCTGAAGGGTAAAGTTCTTGTACATAATGAAAATTAAAATATTACAGTGAGATTGATTTTTACTGTGTTGAATGTAATATATCTGGTCAATTGTTTATTTAACCATGTTATAAAGATTTTCATGTTAGCTAAGGGCTTTCATGTATTTGTCGTTTTTGCTACTAAGACTTTAGTCCCCTTGAATGAAATAAATTTAATATTTAATTTTTGTCCATGTAAAAGTACTTGAACAGTAATAATAAACACATTGAATATTCAAAGAAATTATGTCAAAACGAGTACTTAAGTGACTATTTGAGCAGCTCTTCAAGGTTCCACTTTTCTAAGAATTTACTTTTGAAATCAATTGTCGTACTTTTTTTTAGTTAACACAACTATACGTAAATATATTATCAGCTTTTCGTTCTAGTATTCTCTTTATTTCTCAATGTTTACTATTACTATCATCTAACTATTTATTTCGAGATTTATTTTAAGTAAGTGTAAAAACAGGTATGATAAGCATATAATATTTAGTATAAAGAAATTGATTGACTGTTACAGTATAAATATTTAATATGCAAAAGGGTACTGGGTGACTGAAATACAACCAAATGGATCAACTGTTATAGTGTAAGATTTAGTAAAACTTATGAGAGAAGGACTTGTTAGTAATTAACATCATATGTTAACTATTAACTTACGCATAATACGTATCCCACGTGGTGCCATCTGATGTGATGCAGGTTCAACTTAAATATGACATGTTAGCTATTATCTATTAACATGCCATCTGTGTCAATTAAAATTTAAAAAGTTATAAAGAACATGTAAACTTATTTTCTGTTAACATACTTGTACGTTGGTAGTAAACAAATCCTTCTCTCAGTGAAGGGTAGCTGCTTTACGTACTATTGAAACGGTATCAAAATTTAGGTACAATATCCCGCGAGGGACTTAAGCATATTATAATTTTATTTATTAACATTACAACTTGACTAAATACATTATATTTTTCAAAAAACTTCTTTGTCAGTTACAATGTGCTATATACATCGCAATATGCTTGAAAATACACAACACACCCGTAACATGTACACAAAAATTCTTTCGTTCCACCAATAAGAGCGTTTCACTTAGTCTTCATTCAAATGTTCGTACTTGTCATATACTAGATGAGAATACGTATGAATAATGAATGCCCATACGTGTGCGTGTATGCATGTGGAAAAAAAATGGTAAATTCATATGAGAGTAAGGTTGGAAGCTGAAGTATTTTTCGTTGAAGCTGCGGTACGGTTTCCGGGTTTAAAGATGCTTTTCAGTACAGCCCGCCCTCGCTCGAGCCTCATAAATACACGAGCATTGCTGCTCCATTCTCTGTCCATCCTCCTCTTCTCTCATGGATGATAAGGGGTGCGTGCGCACGGACTGCGTGAATATTTATAAGTAGATTTCGAGAAAGTTTGGGTTACAGCCTTGTGTACGCTTTTGTTCATATACCTTTGATGGGCAGCAAGAACGTTTACCACGTACGAATGTTGGTCTTTTGGATACGTCTGCTTTTGTGCTGATGTATTTTCCGTGGGGTAACAATGTGAGTGTTACCAACAATCGTTTTTGTGTCATGTTTTTCGGTTCGGTTTTTTTTGTTTGTTTATTATTCAGAAGATCAAGTATCGTATAATTGTGTTATCCTTTACCTCTCTCGGGTATACTGTGAGCATTTTCAAGTTACTGTACTCCTTGGTACGGAACATCGACTGTAAATCATAAGATTAGCCCAAAAACCTTTTCGTTTTGATTTTTAAACATTTTTTCTTGTGATTTACATACACCGATTATTTAAAATAGAGAGCAAATTGAAAATGAACTTACGGAAAAATTCCTTGAAAAAGAAAATCGTCAAAGTTTATCAGATTATCTTTACCTCCATATATAGACAGAAGTAAAAGTTTAGTTTTAACATTTTTTTTCTCATCTTGGTAGTATAGCAAGAAGTAAGCTGTATGGGTAAAAAAATTATAATTATTGCATTTTTATTGCTCATATTTTTAGTATAATTACAACATTATACACATGCAACAACGAACAGACTTCGACTAATATATGTTTTGCTTGTATGTGTTTGTGTTAGTTTATAACTTACTGTAGTACTCATTTATAGCATCGACATTTTTCTTCAGCTATAGTGACATATTTCACAGGGATTTTTCGTGATTATTTCAATTCAACTTGTATTTTTATTATCTTTGGTATTCGATACGGACGCAACGTATGTATTATTTATGATTATTTTCAGTTTGCACTAGCATTATCATGCAGTCTCATATTTAAAGAAAGTAAGGAAATCGTAAAAGTCTTAGGTTCCGTTATTAATATAATGATTTTAGTATAATCAGAATATTAAAAAATACAAATGTGTGTGAAAATGTAACTGTTTTCAGTTATGTACAAGATAATTACGATCTTAATGTGTAGAGTCACCAAAGTACAAACAATCTAAATCGAACCAAAAAAAACTTTTATCTAGAAATAATAGTCTTACGTCTGCAATCTTTCATCACCATAATGGATTTTTTTATCATTTAAATGAAAACCAAGCCAACCAAGATATTAAAAGATAAAGTTTGTTTGATAACAATTGTCACGTATTTCAAACATTAATCCCAGTACTACTTTCTATTTGCAGTAGATTAAATTAGCGATCGCAAGTAGCAAAGGATTATTTAGTGAGTCAAGACCAGCTATACTAAAAAATGATAAATATTGTATACTTTAGAGGATACATATCAGTAATAAATTTATAAAATTTGCGAAAGAAAATTTTTATTTTTTAATTTTTTTTCTGTATTTGTGACTCTCTACCGAAAATTTTTACTGCACACTTGGACATTGTCAATAGCCTTGTTATACAGAAAAGACTCATTAGTATCACCGCTATAAAATGTATCATTATAATAATCGAATCATTTAGTAACTATGTTGTTCTCGAAAGATAAGGGAAAATCATTATCCACTACATTGATGATGTCAAAAACAAGTTTAACAATCGATTATCCAATTAAGCGATAAAAAAAACCTACTTGTCACATTCTTCGAAGTGAATTGTTTTTCAATAAAACTTTGAAACACTTGGTATGAATGTAAACCATTATTATGATATTAAAACACACTTACACGTATTTTAACCGAGAAGTATCGGCATATTCCTATGAACCTAACCTAACTTACAAAAACCTACCACAAAAACAGTTATAATGATGTGATTATAAGCAAAAAAAAAAAAAAAAAAATTATAATCTTACCTACCGAACAAAGCCCACACTCGAAAAAGCAAACCCAAGAAAACAAGCAAGCAAGCAACGGCATAAAAGCGAGCGTGATTGTTTTTCTGTGCTTCTCCGCAGAGTCCCGCGGCACTGCCGTAGAGCCAAGGGGCGGTTGCTCTGAGCCGGGGGGCAGGCGAACCCTCAGGACAGAAAAAGCGAAAGCATGAGGGAGCGAACCCCCTCTGCGGACGACACCCCGAAGAGGGCCCCGCCAGCTCCACCTGGAGGTGAGTCTCCTTCTCTCTCTCTCTCTCTCTCTTTCTCTTACACACGAGACATACGCTTTTACGCACGCACGCATTTTTATTATATATATATATA